>BLKR01010032.1:0-72940 GCA_011170035.1 Teleogryllus occipitalis
TATATATATATATATATATATAACGAATTTTTACAGTAGAGCACATAGCACTACACTTCCTAATTTCAGTTATTTCTCGTGGCGCACTATATCTTCGTCGGACAAGGACATCACAAAAGGAAGCGTCGAAGCCATTTACAAGTTAGCCAACTGCAAACGAACGAATGGAGGAAGGAGAGCCTATGGGCTCAGGGACACAACGACTACAGAACTCTCAGTTATGTTGCCAGCACTAGCTGTCAAAACGGTCCTTTTGTAATAAAAATCGCTCTATAGCGAGGAGAGAAGAAGGCACCGACCTACACGCCAACTTGCGAGTGTTTCCCTCTCCAGGTATCTTCCCAAGCGGGGCACGGTTCCAGACAGCAATTACTAGTGCAAGCCAGTAATGGGAGGTCGTAGCGTTTCTACCTGTATGTACCAAAAGTGCGGCTCGTAGCGAAGCTGACAACGCGCTAATTTTTCACATGTGGAAACACCTACCGGTGTTCAAAGTCAGAACTATCAACTTGAAATTTGTGGTGAACAAAACAAGTTTGCGGGAGTTTTTCTCCGGGTTTTTCCGTTCCCCCTCCCTCTATTCTCCTACTATCTCAGCAACATTCGCTATCTTAGCATCGGCACCTCACTATCACATAGTGTGTCATCACAAGGTTCAAACGCTGGGATGATAAAAATTTAAATAAACGAAATCAAGTTCAATACTCATGTCTTAGCCTGGGTGAGGAAAGAGGCGAAAGTCGTAATGTCTCACCCTGTTTTATACAGAAGTGGTTGGTCTTTGCCTTTGCTGTACGACGGATATGAAACGATAATGGAATCCGCTATATTGTGAGTAGTTAACCACGCCACTAGCATATGGCGCACCAACCATACCATGATGCGACATGGCGAACCAACGATGCCATGATGCGACATGGCGAACCAACGATACCATGATGCCACATGGCGAACCAATGATAGCACGATGCCACATGGCGAACCAACGATAGCATGATGCCACATGGCGAACCAACGATGCCGTGAAGCCACATGGCGAACCAATGATGTCATGATGCCACATGGCGAACCAACGATGTCATGATGCTACATGGCGAACCAACAAATGCCATGATGCCACATGCCGAACCAATGATGCTATGATGCCACAAGACGAACCAACAATGCCTGACTCGAATTCGCAGGCTGTGGCTTCGCGCTTGGAAGCTGCTCTGCGCCTATGATGTCGGCTGTAGATGTCTCGGTTCAAATACTTTCCGTTGATTTCCATTCCGAGCGGCGAACAATTTTTATAAAACGGATATAAGAAAAAAGATGAATGATGTGTAAAACGTGCTGCATAATGTGTGGTGATTCCAAAACTTGTGAATGTTAAGGTACTTCGGTTAAACTACATGAGCACAAACGTCGCCGAGGTTTTAAGACCAATCTGACACATTTTTCAAGAGCATTTTTAAGTATACCATAAATCCTTCGACCTCCAAGATTAACAAAATAAATTCTAGAGTACAACCAACACACAAATTTGAACGCATTTTACACCAAAAAATTACAAATAAGGCTTATCTCGATTAACCTCCTTTGCACAACAACTACTAAAGTATTTATACTTAATTAAATACGCGCTTTGTACTACATTCTGTGTCATTTACACTAAGAATTTACCCGTATTTCATAAATACTGGCTGCAAAACAGGTTTTCAAAGGAATGTAGACCAGCGCCACAATCTAGTAAACTGGATATTCAGAACGGGGTCAAAAAATGAGGTAGACACAATTATCTCTTTTAAAATCATTTTATCGCGATCTAGTTCAGTTTTACTCGTCACACAATGCACGTCCTATCCCAATCGCCACAACTACGTGCCAGTTTCAAATGCACGTATTCTATGTGCCAGTTTCAAAATCAAATGATTCTAGGAACACCCGTTGTTTCACGGGTGACGTACCAAAGCAGTAAACTGCTCTAAATGCACTCCTTGATTTTCCACGCGCTTTTGAATTCCGTGAATATTATGCTAGTGTTCGTTAGAGTCAATTAATCATTGAAATATTAATTATATGTGAGTTAGAATCGGCGAATAAATTTAGGTGAGCTTTGTGAACCGCTGAATGTCAATTGTTTGATCAAGCATCATGCTTGATACCAGACACCCCTACAGTTGTGATATCACAAAATTAGTTGGGAGTCAGAGAAAAGAAGAGGGACGAATGGGAAAAAAGGAAGACAGAGGATGGAGAAAAGGAGAATGATAATAATAAGGAAATAAGATGAAGTAGAAGAACAAGGAGATCAAGGAGAAGGAGACGAAAAGAATAAGGAAGATAATGCGAAGAAAATATAAGAAGAATAAAAGAAGAATAAGAACGGAAAAACGAAAGATAAGTAGTCCGCCCAATTCCCGTGTGCTCTGTAATCTCTAAACGAATTATACATTCTGTTCATAATGGGTCTCTTTCTTAAGAAGCCCCGATATTAGGGGGCCCCGACAGCAAGTAAGAATAAACTGATAACTTGGTTTTAAAGAAGAAATTGCCATCGCAGATTCATTTGTGAATTATAACGACCTCTCAAAAAAGAGATATATTCACGATTTTCTACACTTCTGAAAATGAAATAAATGAAAAAATATGAATAGTACATAAATATAAAATTCCAATTCACAAATAAACTAGAGGTGCTACAGAATGGCACAGACTTTCTCGTAGTATAGTTTTCTAATTTCCTTGGTGTGGTCTGCCTCCATTCTCTGGCCAGCTGCCATCTATCGTCCCCCAAAGCACATTTTTTTGTCATTTTCTCAACTTTTTGCTTTCCTAATAATATTAAATAAGAGGAAAAATTCGTCCTAAGTAGAAATTTTCATTGAAAAATTTGAAGCGGTTTTTAAGAAAATGGCGATTAAGTATTACTATAAATGCGAAATTTGAAGCTCTTTTTCACATGAATCCAATGAGTTTTCGAAAAAGTTCATTTGTAATCATTTTAAGCGCTTCCACCCACAATTGCAATAATGCATACAAATCGATGAATATGACCATATTAACGGAGTGAGATATTAAAAAAAAATACATTTGTGTAATTTTTTAAAAATGAAATGAATACACCAAAATGAACATTACGTCATATTAAACAATGCACATAGCACTATCTACTAGAAAAAATTGAAAAAAAATCTTTTTTTTTTTTTTTTGAGAAAATGGCGTTTGAGCGTTTCTGAAAATACGGAATTTCGAGCTCATTTGTACAGAAAACGGTTGAGTTTTCGAGAAACTTTATTTGATATTATTTAATGCACATGCATTCATAAATATAATAATATGAAAAAATTGTCTTTAATGTAAATATAATACGACGTGAGAGACAAGTCAAAACATTATATTTTAAATTTTTTTGATAAAACAAAAGAATAGATCAATATGGCGTTAATGTCATGGTATATTGTTTGATTGGTACTAATCGTACCAAAAATTTAAAGAAAAAATTTGGAGCCGTTTTTGAGAAAATCTCGTTTTTGTAATTTTTTAAAATTGCAAATATTGCACCCCCTATTGCACGAAGACTACTAAAATTTTCAAAAAAATCTACATGACCTAATTCAAAGAACTATTTATGCACAACAAATTTCATTTGAAGGAAAAATCCATGTCTTCAATTTTGTAGTTGTAGGAAGAGGCCGGAAAAATTCAAACTTTTGCAGTTTTCGAAAATTCAGAGTTAACCGTGAAATTTTGACATATGCCCCCTTTATAAATGTATTTTGCTCTTATCTTACAAGAAATTTAAAGAAAAAATTTGGACCCGGTTTTGAGAAAATTTTGAAAATGTCCGGGGGACGTTTTGTAAAGTATCCGCAAATCTTAAAGAATGTTTTTCAAAATTTCAAAGCTTCAACTGGAGCCAGATCGACATAGGATTCTTCAATTTGGAAAAGATCGTACTTGTGGTTTAGGCATGTTCGTCTCTCACATCTTCACGATTAGTCGAGAATAAATCCAAATGGGAACGAAGGAAATGTAATTGCAGAGACATGTTACCCCTCGCAGCCATGTAACAGTCCAGCAGGTTTCGTCAGTTCCCTGTAATTCTCAGACATTACGAAAAATTATCGCAAATATTTTTCCATGCAAGCCAAGCTGCTCTTTGAGTATCTGACAGCAAATATTCAAAGGTAATCTCTTTCATCAAGAAATGGATCTGATGCCCAATGAAACTTCCTTTCTTAATTTTTGCAGTACTAATAGCAGTAAATTTAGATAGTAAAAATTGAAAACACTGGTCATCGTCGTCCCTCGGTTTCATAAAATTCTTCTTAAAACCGAAATTCAGGTGGAGTGATAGTAACAACGCACTGTCTTTGTCAACAAGGATTCATGGGACACATTTTTTCTTCACCAAGATTGAAAATTTCTGAAAAGCCCACTCTTTGACTGCGCAATACTCTTTCCTGGCCCTACTATTCCAGTGACAGAAGAAACAGCAATATTTTGTGTAACCAGACTGAATTCCTAGAAGAAGCCCCAGAACTTTAAGATCATCGCAGATTTTCGCTGGTAGAGATTCCTGGAGAGAAAACTCCCGCATGTCGTCGTGCCAGATTTCAAATTGCCGTGGGGGATCCCACCACCCTGAGTAAAAAATTCACTGCACTAATGGGAGTATTAATCATTGCAGTTGAGTGCCAGGAAACATCAACCAAGCTAAGATGGCCGCCCACTAGACCAGTTTTTACTTCATTCCCCAGGCATCAGGACTGTGGTCTTAAAGGGATTCAACCAACAATTGACAAAGCAGTTTTTTTCCTCAAAATTGTATCCCTTCGAAAATCGATGGAAGCTTATCTAATTGAGGTTTAAAAATTTTCGAGATAATGTAGCTCATTTCAGCTGGCCTTATGGAATGTGGAAACATCCTAGCTGTTCATTAGTGAAGAGAAATTAGCTGTTGACTCACAGAGAAAATATTTAAGAGATCTTTGTCACCAGGGGTGAAAAGGAAGATGATTGAAACCAAGGAATATTTGTGATTCCTCTGACATAACTTTGAATTGCACTGAGAAAATAATTTTAATGGAATTCAAACAATACCAATTTTTCCCTCGAATAAATCTCTTAGCAACTTTCCCGCCATCTAAGAGGATGTTTCACTTCTTTCCTCACATTAGTTAGAGCAGGTTTCTCTCCATTTCTCAACCCTTCATTTCGAACCAGCAAAGCTTCCATTCCTCCAGTTTCTGCAGATTGATCCTATGAAAGGTATTGCACATCCGCACATCCCTCGTGCTGCCCTCACATTTCATTGGAGGTCGCGCACCACACAGCAAACAGTGACGCAATTCATATCAAAACCTGACACAGGTTATTGTTGGCAAAGTAATGGAGTCGGTTTAAAAATTGGAGTTCGAGATTTTGAGACTAAAATCCGTGTTCATGGTTCCTCTGACGGAAGAAAGTTTTAATGGTTACATGCATAATTAGGGCAGCTTGAAAGATCTGAGAATTAACTTTAACCCTACTCATTAGGAGTAGGGTGAGTTAGTGGTGTTATAAGGATGATTAAGATTTGTGCAAGGGATGAAACACTTGCGTTTTCCATTCGTCGCACTGAAGTGCACCCAGTGCGCACTCAAGGCAGCTTTCGTGTTCCATTCGACCGCTAGGGCGCACCAGTGCAAAGTAGCGCATGTTCCATTCGCACAATCACACGGAACCAGGGTGTACTCTGGGCGCCCTAAACTGCACTGACGATCGCGTCGGGGCAGTTCAGTGCACCGGGCCATTGTGAGGTTAGGAACGGAAGTTATCCATGCTGGTTTGGATTATTGGTGAAATTGTGTAGGCAATTGAGGATTTTCTGTCACGCAGGGATACTTCGAATGATGGAGGAATATAAATAATTTTTGTAACTTACGTCAAGTTCGGAAAATCAGTTTGTGTTTTCCTAAAATTTAACCTTGACTACAGTCATGTTCACAAATCCAGTGCTATTTAGAAACCAAAGTGTAGGTTCGTCTCGATTTCGAAACGCTAATAACGTGAAAATAAAAATAGTGACCCTTACAAAATCATTCAAATACATGCCAAGAAATGTTTCTCGCACGCCCATACGTATACTAGCGGAAATCCTCATGTTAATATTTGTATGGTTTTCAATAACTAAACAATTCTACTGAATCCTTTCGGTTCAAAATCTTGTGTACTACATCAATTACTGGCAAATCTCAAAAAATGAAATTTCGACACATACGCATTTGGTTTTCGTAGTTTTTAAATAAAGAAATCACATGTTAATAGTCTGTGAATTAAGGAGTAAGAATTACCACAAGACTTCATAAAATTATAAAAACGATCATAATTCAAAATTATTATTTTTCGAGTTCCATTAGTGTGACAGACCAAGAACAGCTATCTATAATCTCACTGCGTGGCGCACACGCACCGACTCAGTTCCCAAATCCGTTTCATTTATGGCTGCCCTTCCGTGTGGGGCAGTAGTGTTGCGGAGCGATGAGGTTTTTGCCCTGCACGAGGGTGGGTTTTAGTGCAACAAATGGAAAACGCTATTACTTTTTACACGTACACTCACTTTTGTAACAAAAATGCAAAAATCGTATATATTTAGTCTTAAGTATCACGTTACTCTAAAGTACGGTGGGTGGGGCAATGGAATACCTTGTGATCTAGCCCAAATAGCTTGTAATATAGCCCGTTCCCCGCAACATTCGTTGGGCCGGAAGACACATGGAAATAATTGGTGGGGAAATAAATACAGTGGACTGCGGTGATAGTGAACTCGGAAATAGTGAACCCTCGGTTACATAATTGGGTTTTCGTAACGTGGCGCCTGTGGGTATTATCTTCACGATAGAATATGGCACATCTTTTTGAGTGTTTCTCAATCGTGCCGCCAGATGTCGCATGATCGCGACCGTATCAAGCACTCCTGCAGATCAAGCGACATCATCGGGAAAGACGCGAAAAACCGTACCATATTCTATCGTGAAGATAAAACCTCCCAGGCGCCACGTTACGAAAAGCAAGTATAGTGAACATAAGTCACTGGTCCCGTTTCACTTAGACTACAAATATGCATAAGAAGATTCGGTTATAGAGAACCTGAACCTCGGCTATGCGCCTCGGTTAGTGAACGTAGAAAATACAACGTCCCGGAAATTAATTTCCTTCCTGGAAAAGAATATATTGCCTCTGTTTCACAAATTCCAACAGTAGGCAGCTTCAAAAAAATAACTTCGCACAAAGATCATAATCGAAGAAATCTCCCCTAAGGCGAAGGTTGCGGACTCGGAATGCGGACCTTACTGATGACCTAATTCCATTCAGTTTTGCTACGAAAACAACGCCCGTGTCCTGCGTGGGCTACAACAGGCGGCAGCAACGCGCGCTTGCTTCAGTTTCAAGCTTGATGTTACTTGATATTCCGCGGGACAAAACGCGTTGAGTTCTACGTGCGAGACAGCACGCGCCTGACACAGCCTGGCGATATCCGCAAACAATTGAAACAAATTGTTCCACGACAAATAATGATACTGAAATTTTCAGTTGATGCTGTTAATGTATTTTGATGTGTCTCTATATTAATAAAATCAATCGTTATGGAGAAATTTCATTCAATTTTGACATCGGATATAGTGAACCAAAAATGTTAGTCCCCAGAAGTCCACTATAATCGGAGTCGACTTTACTACTTTTTACGTGAAAAGCACCTACGGTAGCGGTTTTGCCTGTATTGCTGACGGTGTTGCTGACGTCAGTCTCCAACACACACATCTCCTGGTTCGAGTTAACTTTGGTGCAAAGGTGGGTGGATGAAGGGGAGGAGTATATGGGGGGGTAGTTCTTTTTACCTGAAAAGTGTCAGTCGTAAAATTCTCAAGATCTACCTAACCTAGGGTGGTGGGAACAATGAGATTTTGTGGCAGCCTGATCCTACTCACTCCCAATCTTATTATTTACAAACTTCATATGATTAACTTTGATGCAGAAGATTGAGAAAGACGTACTAGGTTTTTAATGAAAACTGGCGAAAATCGGAACATTTTTCGATTTTATTGCACGTTTGCAATACAGTGCTATATTACTAGTACATTATTACATTTTTTCCAAATCATTCGAATATGCAAGTTTCTTATCTCTTAAGAAGATGAGAAGAGTTTCCGTTCGCCGCACATTATTTCGTTTAAATTTCGCTTCAATCAGATGTACTAACCAAGATTAAATGACAACATTACATATCAAATCTACCGCGTTTGGCAGTGGAAATAAGCGGTATCCTTTCGTTTGCTGAATTTATTATCTTTTAAATCTATATGAAAAGAGGAATATTTGTTTATATGCACGCAATGAGTAATAAAATTGAATGCACTAGCGTATTTGTGATTACGTTCATTCCATTACATCATTTATACAAAAAGAGCACGTCTTCTAATATTACTGAAAGAAAGTATTTAGTTCACACTTAATAACATAATAAATATTTAATTTCAGACTATTGCCAAATTACCTACCAATTATAAATCGACTGTTTTGCTATGTTTCTCCTGTCTCTCGCTGTAAGTGATCGTCTCACAAATTTACTTCAGAATCACTCAGCAAACCTTCTGACGTAGATGAGAATGGCAGACTTTTTGTATCTGGTGATGTTAAACCAGATGGCATGAGTATCAAATATTGCGCCGCGGAGGTAGATGGTAAATCTGCACAATGCGAAGTAGAACCAAATGGCTTGTTTCAAACATCTGCAGACTAAAACAAAAATATGAGTAACTGCATCTTGTAGTGACTGTACTAACGAATATAACGTTACAAATAATATTTAATATTATTTATAACATTGATCTATTTTGTTCATAAACTCATTATTTTCAGTTAGAATTAAGTTATTTGAATATTCAAATTACAATAGGTGATAATTTTATTCTAACGATTCAGTTGGTTTATCTTTTCTGTTCCTGTTCTATGACCCGATAGCCTAGCTATGGGCCTTGGACTACCAGCGGTGACCCAGCCTCTCGGCCATGGGATAAGAGGTTCGTGTGGTTAGCACGAAGGAATCCCTTTATCGTATACACGATCTTCCTAAACTTAGGGTTAGAGATACAGCAATAGATACGGGGACATTCGTAAGGAAAGTGCACAGGTATAATCTGCCTCGGACGGGAATCGAACTCGGGGTTGCGCTGTAGAAAGCGAGCACGCTAACCAACGTGCCATAGAGAGAGGCGTTTATCTTTTCTTTTTTTTCCTAGGGCTTTTATCCAGCCGACAGCCCTTTACGTCCCGAAGGGACGCATATTCGACCATACACTAAACAAACCCTTGCGGGCTCCTCTGATCTGGGGTCAGCAGAACGCGAGGCCCTCCGCGACAACACACACACACAAAGTCAAGGGACAAACAGCCATACCCAAGGCGTGACTCGAACCCGCGACCCTTCGGACCGAAGCGTTGAGTCTGTACTCGCTCTTAGCCACCTCGGCCATCCAGGTCGGCATTTATCTTTTCTAATAAACGTAAAATAAAAACGAAATAGAAAAACTACGAAAAATTATAAAACAAAATCTAATGTAATAAAATAAATAAGAAACTATTAAATTACTATTTTATTAATATTGAGCTGTCGGGCGCAAATTATAAGATAAAACGTTGAAATTTCGGGAAACTGTAGAGACTTTACAGGGCTAAAATTTGTAATTAGCCCTTTTCATGATCTGTGTCAGAGCATGAGATATTCTTAAAGACGAACGATTTTTTTTCCTTTTTTTCTTGATTACTAAGTTCAAAATCTGAACTAAACGCCTGAAAAAATTCTCAAATTAACCATATAGTCTACAAAGAATCGCATAAATTATTAAAGTCAATATTCATAGGCGCAATGTTGTTAAAAAGCGAAACTGATAGAAGCTAAAAAAAAACACTTTTTTCAATTGCGAAATACTTCTTGCAAATTGTTTTAAATCTGGCGAAAAACTTGTTTTTTTTCACACTTCAAATACATTCAACATAATTTTTTGCCCGGGTCACTTTTGCCTGTCTTATGCCGCTACCCCCTTTCTAAGGGAGTTAATGCTAGTTCGTAAGTCTCTACTGCAAAGAATTCCTGGCAAAAAAAGAAAGTATTGGTGCTACAGAATCGCAAAGACTTACTCCCACTAGCTGTTTTTCTAATCTCTTTAGTCTATGCTAGCTTTTCCATGATGCCCCACCCTCGTCTCAGCTGCTACCTATCGGCGCCAAACCGACATTTTTCACGTCTTGTCAATTTTCGGTCCCCTAATAGTAGAATTGTAATATGACTTCAAGAATAGTACACAAAAGTAAAATATATTCCATTATGTAAATTTTCATTCAAAAATTTGAGTTCATTCTTGAGAAACTGAATGACCGTTCCTGGAAATGCACAATTTTGAGCTCATTTTCACTGAAAAATTTAGAGTGTTCGAAAAAATTTGTTAGAAATAATTCGAAGCTCTTTGTACTCACAAGTACATTAATGTATAAAAAGCTAATATAATGTAAATAACGTAGCGAATATAATGTATATAATGTAAGGAGTAATATCGAAAGAAAATTACATTTGTGTAAATTTTGAAAAATCAAACTTTTACATCCAAATTGCTTTTATGTAATGTTATACAGGGCATGTAGTACTATCCGACAAAAATTTTGAACTGTTTTTTAGATAATCTAAGTTTTTTAAATAATGCCAATAGTTCATACAAAATTACGTGTGAAGTGTCATGGCAAACTGAATAATTTATAAAAGCACGTGTAATTTGTACCACTGTAAAACTGTAAATTAACTGCTTTCGAAAATAAATTTCCTTTGGCGATTTTGAACTTATTTTTCTTCATTCTGTTTAATTTTGACATCCCAAGTTACTATTTCCGAAATTGATATATTTTCCCTGAAATATCCTAGCTCCTATTATCTTTCTGAACTGAAATTAGAAAGACATAGATTATAAGTAAAATATAAATTAGCATCTTTGAATATAAGTAAAATATAAATTAGCATCTTTGTGATAAAATCAAATTTGGTTATCAACTATCCTTTGCAATTGATACAAATATACACTATGAATTTTGATTCTCTATTTTGCAATGACAAAGCGTACTATTTATCAAATAATTTTCCAAATATATTGATCGTAGAAAACAAATTAAACTATTTCCATTCAAAATTCTATCTCAGTATGGATGTAATTTGCATCATCACTCTACGTGTTTAGCTACGCAAACAAAAGTGCTCGATCGCATAGAAATGGGATGTAGGTCAGAATTTAAAGATTCCCAACCTTTCAAAAGAGCTTTTTAAAATTTTCAAAGCGTCGTCTAATAGATGAGTAGCTTTTCCTCCTACATACCCCTAGTTAACTCAAAAAGGACTTGTATACAAGATTTGACGACAACGGAAACATTTTCATCTACTTTCAAAGAATCTTCTGAGGATTTCGAAATTTCATCCTGATCTGTGGTTCAATCAGTTTGATGAACTGAGACTTGTGAGAATTGGTGAAATTATTAATAAGTCTCGATAAAAATATAATTTTCCCTATGGATTTTCAGATGAATCACAATATCTATGCTATATTATACTACTACATATATCAATCACTACATGTCACACATTAATTATTGAATATCTTCAGAATGAATGTTGGCTCTTTGTATGTCTGTTTGGTTGATTGTTAACTTACGCAGAAAATGATCAGATGGTAGATAAACTTGCACTCTACCTGATGTAATGTCTTTTTTATTCTCCATTTTGTCGCCACAGTGAACTCGTATTAGTTGTTTTATAGTCTTGATGACCATATTTTTCTTGATGTCATTGGTCTTTATTCTACACTGTGATATTTATTTTATAATATCGAGAAAAGAAACATTCTATATGTTTGAGGATTTGTATGTTCATGTTTACGTAGTGAGTTGCCTTCTCATTATTCAGTTTTGTTATTCTAATGAACTGATTCATAGAGACAGACACGTTTTGTTCTTGTCCTTGAACTTTTTAGTTTTCTTCTAGTCATCATGGTTGAATTTATTTTCTTTTTAGAGTTTATCTTTCTTATTTTCTATGTCGTGTCTTAAGATTCAATTCAAAAGTAATTGTTTGGTAGATAATTTTATTTTGGGGGCAGGGATTGGGATAAAGGGCAGACGTTGTTCTGCCCTTCATCTCCCTCTTTCTCCTCTCACCGTCTCTCTCCCTTTCTTCGTATCTCTCTCTCTCTCTCTCTCTTTCTTGGTCTCACACTGCCCCTGTCTCAGTCTGTCTGTCTGTCTCTCTCAGTCTGTCTGTCTCTCTTTGTCTCTGTCTGTCTCTCTCTCTGTCGCTCTCTCTGACTGTCGCCCTCTATCTCTCTGTCGCTCTATCTGTCTGCCGCTCTCTCTCTCTCTCTCTCTGTCTCTCCCTCTCTCTGTCCCTCTCATTCACATTTAGTAGCAGATTCTGCAAGTCTCTGGGCAGGTGGGGTAATATGGAGAAGCGCCGGACCAGGAAAAATGAAATCGAATGTTCAAGAAGATTTCGTTCTGTAGATTACGGCGTGAGAAACGTTTCTTTGAGGCATGTGGCCAGAAAATTTTTGTTTTTAATACCCTTAAAACACTTTTTTAGGAGTTATTTAACGATATAAATTCAAAACTGTTGCCGTGTGTTGCGGGTTGCATTTGACATGAATATTCCCTTTTGTTCTACAGCGCTATCTAATTGAGTTACAATAAATTCAACAACACACAAACATTCTGGGCGAAACACACATAGATGTGACAACTTTCTGCACTTTCGTTCTAATTGTCTGTAGAATACAGCTATGGTCACTTTTCAGCCTTAAGATAGCATGTTCACTTTGCTGACAGTAAGTTTCAGCGTTATCACCTAATGTTCATTTGAGCTGCTGCGACGTAAACATGGCTGCACCAGTTTCTATACCAAAAAAGAACAGACTTTCAGTACAATGTGGGTGCAATATTTTCATTGGCAAAGAGTTTATCAGTGGATTTAACCATTCTACGCAATTACACGAGTGCAGGATGAGAAAAGAGCAAGATGTCGTCTCATCCATTACTGATCTCAATAATGAGCAAGTTACTACCCAAATTCTGAATCACCGATGAGTGGCTATTGATGAAGTGGTAAACAGCATGCATGTTAGTCAAGTTTTGCATATGAGAACGCCGAGATGTATAGCCAACAGAAATTCTTTCATTGTAAGACAACGCGCATTCACATACTGCCGCTGAAGCTCGTGCATACTGCCGCCGGGAAGCTCTGAGCATCCCAGGTACAGTTTCGAATTTTCCATATCTTTTCATGTCTAATTACCATATGTTTGATGCAATTAAATGTGCGTCAAGAGGCCTAAGATCTATCTCCACCATTAAAGGGAGGAAGATACAAAGCTATCTGCTCAATCGAAAATCCTTTTTTCTGAAGATATCGGAAAGCTGGTGCTATGATGGATCAAGTACATTGAAAAGCATGGTGCTTGTGTTGAAAATGGTATTATTCTAACTTTTGCTCTGCAATAATCATTTAAAAATATTGAGTGAAAAAACTTATTCACTTACCCTCGTTCAATTTCAATAGTCATTTGCTACATAGAGGAGAATTGTGTACATTTTCGGTATCAGAAAGGCACAATCACATTTGTCTTTTCAAAAATCGTTCATTTTCACGGCGTCATTACAATACGTTTTTTTATACTACGTAAGTACGTAAAAGACGTGTGGGTGGAAATCAGTGTGACAATTGGATTTATACTACCTAGAATTCTTATTTTTTCTTGAGGCCCACGGGCAAAAGTGGCTCAGGGCATCAACTGATGTCACTACACCAGGCGATCCTAGGGTTCCAGTCCCGACGGTGGTAGGATTATAGATAGTAGTTGGAGAGCTTGGTCAAATTAAACTGCGGTCTGGAGGAGAGTTCTAGCGACTGGCAGCTGCGATCGGTAGTTTTCTGTGGTTTCTCTGATTAATACCAGGCGAATGTCGAAGCAATGCTGTAATTGGCCTCGGACCGCGCGCTATCTTTCCTTGCTCGTCCTTGTCCTTTCTTCCCCCTTAATTACACACTCCTACACTTACATGCACTACACTACCACACCCGTCGCGAGATAAGTCTGAAGCTGAGAGTTTGCCCCGACTGGGGCGGTGCCACGCTGGAGGGAGATACCTGTTTGGGGACCCCCCCCCCGCAAGCAGACGTAGGGCGACGCCAGATCGCCAGCCAGTGGAGAAAGATCACAGCCACCTCCCGAGGAAGAGACATACACCACACTTATGGGACTAATGACCTGAGCAGTTAACGCAGCAGGAATCACTAATCAATCAATCAATCTGAGGCGCAATTGCTGAGCGGCCTGTGCTGGAGCAACTGAGGCTTCAAAAGGTGACATCTCCATTCGGCAACAATTGGGTTCTGTTGTTTTTACCTAGTATTTTATTTCCAAAAAGAAACGTCAGATGTTATACAATACATTAAGTTGTACTCTATTCGTTGAGTTAAAGACTAAAGCTACATTTTTCATTTTTATTGGAAAACAGTGAAGTGGAGATGTCACCTTTTACATGTTTGTTCCTCATTCTCCTGCGGGAGTAGGCTCTCGAGCCGTGGAGCAGTGGCCCGTTCGCTCCCCACCGCTCCGACGACGCTTCCGATGCCCCCTCATATGACGCACCTTCGGCCGCCAGAGCCTCTGTCAAAGAGCTTCTTAAATTGATTGATTGATTTTTCGTGTTCCCGGGCGCGTCGACTGCTTTGGTAATTAGTTCTGTAGCGCATGTTTTTCCTCGGGAGATGGCGGTGATCTTTCCCCACTAGATGGCGAGATTCGGTGCCGACCTACCGTCGGGTAGTGGCGTTTCCCCCTAACCAGGACTCTCCCACCAGCGGGGCACCGCCCCAGCCGGGACAAGCTCTAAGCTCCCGACCGGTCTCCCGGAATATGTGGTAGTGTAGTGAATGTTAGTGTAAGTGTGTGTGTGTAAAGGGAGAGGATAGGACAAGGAAGAGGAAGGACAGATCGCGCGCCGTCCGTGGCCCATTTATTAGGGTACTGCTCCGGAGAAACCACGGAAAACTACCGATCAGAACAGCCGGCCGATAGAATTCTCGTCCAGACAGCGACTGAATTCGACCTAGCAGAAAAGCTAGTGTCGAAAATCCTGCCGCCGTCAAGACTCGAACCTACGACCTCCCGGTCACAGGCGCTGCAGTGACATCAGTTGATGCACTGAGCTACCGCTCCCGGTAGCTTCTTAAACCGATGTCACAGCAGACGACGTAGAAATATGTGCCTTCACTTTACATATTACAACTACTAGAAGCGCACACACTGTATCATGTTTCCCCGGCGCGACAGTACTATGGTCATTACTCCCGTAAGTGTAGTGCATATTATATACCTGGAGGAGGCAGTGTTCCGCCTCCAATGGAATGTTAGATCTGACTCCGACGTACACTACGGCTTGAGAGTTTCTTCTCCATATCTCTCCTTCCTACTAGGCATTGCCCTAGCTGGGTCAAGCTCTAAGCTAATCTACCGACATGTGCAGTAGTGGAATGGAACGTATGTAAGAGAAGTATGTAGGAGAAGATAATAATGAAGAAAGACTGATTGAGGGCGGTAGGACGTCCGTTTATTGACTAACTACGCCGGTTTGTTGGTTGGTTCTTAGTGATTTCAGGCGCGTCAACTACCGAGATTATTAGTCCCATAAGTGTAGTGCTTGTTTTTTTCCTCGCGAGGTGGCTATGTTCTTCCACAGCTAGATGGCGAGTTCCGGCGCAGACCTACCGTCGGCTAGCGTTTTCCCCAATCAGGTAGCTCCCACCAGCGGGACACCAACCCAGCTGGGACAAGCTCTAAGCTCCCGACCGGTATCCCGCATGTGTGTAGTGCATGTTAGTGTAAGTGTGTGTGTAAGGGGGGAGGATAGGACAAGGAAGAGGAAGAAGGATCGCGCGCGCGCGCGCGGTCCGTGGCCCGTTTTTTAGGGTACTGCTCCGGCATTCGCGTGGTGTTGATCGGAAAAAAACACGGAAAACTACCGATCAGAGCAACCGGCCGCTAGAATTCTCCTCCAGACAATGACTGAATTCGCCCTGTGCCGGCATTCGCCTGGTTTTAGGAGAAAAAAAAGAAAACAATCGATCAAAGCTTCAACAATTTTCCAGAGAGCTGTTGAATTTGACCTAGAGAAAAACCTAGTATCTAAAATCCGCCACCAACTGGTCTCAAACTCTAGGACCTATCTGTCAGAGACGCTGCAGAATCAGCGGCAAAGTAGGCTCTGAGCCAGCTCAATCGCACAAATGGAATTTTTAAACCTGTAGTATTACCAAGAAGGGATCTCAGTCCCACAAATGAATGTTTTTTTTAAGGTATCAATTTTTTTAGGATGCTCAATATCACCAAAATTGTTTCTGATGTGTTTTTGTTCAAAATGTTATTCACAAATGTTGTTTATGATAAGCGTTTGTTACAATGAGTTTTTTCAGCGTCTTTGGTTGTGAATACAAGTTTCGAAACTATTCACTAGCAAACAGTAAATTCAGATTACATTTTGAAACATTTGTAGTATTTTAAGTCTTAATAAAGTATAGTTTAATTCATCATTATGTGATGAAGATACATCGGTCTTCAACTATTTTCAGATATAGAATGGTAATTGGAATCGCCTCAACAATACAATCTCGAATTTTCAGTCGTAAAATCCGTGTTGAAGGTCCTTTTGACCAGTAACTTTGCACACACGTCAGGAATAAAAATTATTAGAGATTTTCCAAAGATGTTAAGTTTGGTGCACGCTACTTTGCATCAGAAAATCTGGATTGCTAAGTATGTGGATGTATGGATATATAAAAGTGTCACGTATAGCTGTCAGATTAGAAGCTTTGCAGTTGAAACAAGTTAAATATTTTAGGAGTAAGATCTAATTGTGTCGCTCCATAGATCATTAGATATTTTAATTTTGGGAGAATTCCCATAACATTTTGAAAATTGCATTAAAAATGACTGAATATTTTTCTTGAAATTATTTGCACGAACGCACATTTATAATTATAATATGTTCCCGATTTTGATTAAATCCTCCGCCACGTTCGACCTTAACCAATCCCACATCTGCTAAGTAGAGAATGACTCAAGTATCTGCTAAATATTACTGAGTAATGGCTAATGAACTAGTTGGAAAAGGCAATCAAACTCTCTCGCTCTAAGGGCCAATCACCTCGGAACACGAGGTTCGTCTGCGCGGGCGAAAGGTGAGTCCTCCCCAAAAGCCAGCAACACAGTTCTCAGCCCAGCGCACGGATCGGAAGTTGTACTGAAAGAAAATGTACCCGAGTTTAAATGGAATGGCTATGACTTGACCGCGGATATTGAGGCAAAAACCTATTCGTTCTTGGGTACTTTGTACTGAATTCGTTTTATGATTAGGATTATTTGAACTAAAACTTGTGAACTTTATAGCGCCTAAAAGGGCATGTTACAATATTAGTGCCTATTTGTACCTATTTTATTTTAAAAAATCTAAAATGAGACTAATTTGCTTAATTTCTTTTGTCTGTAGCTACTTTTAACTTCTCTGACGGATGAAGAGACAAGGATGATATTAATTTTAAGTTGCGTTAATATGTAAGATAGCAAGAAATATATATACAGGACAAGCATCTTGTGATAAAAGTATCTATGCCACTACTTCCTGATTTCACGCAAAAGCCTGTCCCCGTTTATAAGATAAAACGATTAAATTGAAAAGTGATCTTGACCGATAAGACACTTCCATTTTCTCTTGAAAACAGAGAGTGATAATAATTTATTGTGAGGCAAAATACGGTACGAATGATTCTAACAAGAGAATAAACAATTAAACTTGTTCATAAATTGTATTATCGCAAAATGTGGACTACTGATTCTATACAATATTGATTTATGTTTTTATCTTTGATATTTTTATATATTTAAAAAATGAGCGTTTTTTGTAAGTTCCCTGTTTTATTTGTGCCTTTTCCAACATTTAAAACCCCTATTTGAGATGCTGAAAGAACCTATTTTAGGCACCTAAAACGCATACTTTAAAACCTAAAAATCCACGTTCCAGCTATGACACTGATACCATTTGGCCTTCGTCAATGCCTTTAAGTTCTGGAGTTTAAATCCTGACCGATACGTGTGGAGCTAGCGATGGATAATGTATGTTTCTTTGGGATTCTCCTACCGGCTGAGGTGGCTCAGGGCATCAACTGATGTTACCACAGTCCCCCTAACCGGGAGGGCCTAGATTCGAATCCCGACGGCGACAGAATTTTCGACACTAGCTTTTCAGCAAGGTCGAATTCAGTCACTGTCTGGAGGAGAAATCCAGTGGCCGGCTGCTCTGATCGGTAGTTTTCCGTGGTTTCTCCGATCAACAGGCGAATGCTGGAGCAGTACCCTACCAAACGGGCCACGGATCGCGCACGATCTTTCCTTCCTCTTCCATGTCTTATCCTTTGTCCTTACACACACACACTTACACTAACATGCACTACACTGCCACATATGTCTGGAGGCCAGTCAGGAGCTTCGAGCTTGTCCTGGTTGGAGGAGGTTGTCCAGCTGATGGTAGGCGCTGATAGGTGACCTGATTGGGGAAAAACCTCGCAAGCCGACATAGGTTAGCTGGAGATCACCTTCCCCTCCCGCGATAATAAAAGAACTACGCTTATGGCACTAGTGACCTTCGCCTCGATGTGGCACTAGTTGATCCGCCTGGAATCCCTAATCAATCAATCAGGATTTTCCCTTTTCTTCTCATTCGCCATTCCTTCGAACATTTTTCATTCAACTTCATGAGTATCGGCTAATTATTAACGCATTGACCATCGTTGGTGTAAACCTTAATGTTAAGTTACCGAGAACCATTGTCAAAGTTTTCTCACTTTCGATAAAGAAATATTATGTAAATCACGATCTAAAAGTAAATTGTACTAATGGACATGACGCTAGAAGTTATTCAGATTCAAAACCTATTGGCAGTAATGTCAAAATATGTTGAAACTATCACGAGTTCAGAGTTGTACCTTGTATATTGTACTTTTTTAAATGTCAATATAACATACACATTTTTTAAGAAAGTAATAATACAGGTGACAAAATAAAATTATATTTCCCTAATATTTTGAAATATATTTTCCTAATAAACGTTTAGGAATTGTTGAAAGTAAAATTAGTTCAAAAATAATATTTTCTCCTTCAACGACCTACTTCTTTATTTTTCACTATCATGCATATCCTACATGCTAGCCTAATACGTATTGAATTACAATGAAAACCAAAAGAACAAAGGGCAAAATGTGTTAGTCAACTACACCAAAGAAACCGATAACATAGGTCGACAATTTGAAACAAAATTTAATCGTCAGAGATGAAAGCAAGTGTTTGTGTACAAGGTTTTTAATCTAAATACGAATATGGTTTGGGTTTTTACCTATCATATACCATTGTTGAAATAAAATTCATTTTTCGAAATACTCGTATATTCAATTTCTGGGGCTACAAATGCAAACTCCGCGCTTTTATGCAGATAATTAACAGATCTCATCTGTAAATACTGAATATTAAAGATAACTCCAAGTTAGAAACAGATTTGCGAACTAAACATGCACAGCTGTTGACCTTATTTTGTGAATATATTGATCATCACGGCTAAGCTTCCAACAATAGTCTATAAGCATCCAACAATAGTCTATAAGCATGGATTGATCCCAAAATCTTCTGTACCTCTCCTTCAAAACTTCAAATGTTGGGTCCTGCAAAAGCGTCATGATCTTCGGTTCCACACAGACACCTCCTTTTAATTTGGCAGGACATAGTTCGCAAAACTTTTCAGTTAAGTACATGAAACTATTGAAATTTCTTTTGCCAAGCGTTTTTACAGATGCTTCAATTAACCCAAGCTTAATACGCAATTGGTTGCTATACATAAGAAGCAACTTACATGTAGCAACCAATGGGACATGCTGGACATTTTCTTCTCCTGAACTGAAAGGACTTCTTGGCTTCCAGTCACGTCTGATATAATGTTGAATCATATCTCGACTATCCCACTGGCAAAGGAAACAAGAGAGCTATGTAGGTAAATTCTCCTTGTAAACCCATCAACATACATACTGATCACTTTCAAGTCTCCGCAGATATTCCACTGATAACGATTCTTCTGAATTGCTTCTATCAGAGCACTTAAATTTTCATACACTTCTTTCAAATGAACAATGGGTATAGAAAGCTTTACATTACCAATGTGCAAATATGACTGCCTTCAAACTGTAACTAGGACGCGTCGATAAACAGACGCCATTCCAAAAGTGTATGCTGTTGCTTCCATTCCGTAAAGAGACGATTTACATCGTTACAGAATCCCATTGGACTAAGGAAAAACATTGCTCTATATCTCTGCTTTCCAATCTGTAATGGGAAATACAAAATACGGAATTCTCTAACATTTGTTTTTCTTTCAGCCAGGATGCTAACAGTTCTGCTTGGATTTAGGTTAGCAAAAGATCCCAAACGATAACATTTAATTCGGATTGTGTAAATGTCTGCGTTTCCGTATTAGACATCTCGGGAATATATTCTGGATCTGAAAAACTTTCTACGAGACCACTAATCGATGCACATTTCGATTCTTGAAGAACATTCATTTCACATGGAGGATAGGGAATCGGTAACTGGTCGTCATGAGACCCTGGTGTTATTTCAGACTGAAGATTCAAATACACTGTGAAATGTTTATTAATTGATGAAAAACCCTTAATATGGACACAGAAAAAGTAGCAATCATTACTGTTGATTGGCTTATGTCAAATCATGGGAATGGCAAATAGCGTAGAATGTTTGTTTCTTGTTTATTTTTTTTGCATCCAATTTCCTATTCACATCATCTGCAAATAATATGCGGTGACCAGCTTTTATTTGGATGCCTAGAGGGCATCCAAAATATAACTGGTACAGCTTCTGATGCCATGGGGAAACCATGTCTTTGGAATTTTGGTGTAAAATTTATTTGGATGATTATGACATGTGCAAGGCTTTATATGTCACATAATCAGCTTCGCAACACTGTCGATGACTGATTAAGAAGTTTCGCAATTACTTCGTATTTGAGCACTGGAACACTTTCCACTTCGTGAAAGTATTTGATAAGTTCGTACCTCAAAGGAACTACAACTCGCGAAATGGAAAATTTCTGTATTGAATAGACGTTAACTGGATACGAAAAAAATTTTTTTAAATTATATTTTATTTTGCAATTTGTTTGTGAACAAACATTTGGCAAAATTACATAGATTTACATAAACAAATACATGAGAGGAGTAAAATCCCATGACCGTACTCCACCAATGATACATTATTAATACAAATTAACTATTAATTATAATTTCTGAAATGAATAATTTAAAGTCGATGTGGAAGGTCTAGAGTATGATGGCGTTGAAGTCGTCTGGAGGAGTCACTATTGTCTAGTAAGTTGATGGCTAGAATATTCGGATGATTATGTAGTCTTTGTAGGTATTTTGCACTGGTATTCTTGATTTCTTCTTTTATAGTTGGAATCTGTAAGTCTTTGTGTAATGTTGCATTCGTTACGTACCAGGGGGCATTTACAAATTTTCTTAAGGCTATCGACTGGAAGCGTTGTAATATTTCAATATACGATAAATGGCAGAGTTCAGTCATCTTTTGGGCTGAAAGAAATGTACACCTCGCGGGAACACCGATGAACCACTGTCATAGAACTTCTTGAAAAATAATCAGCAGTGAACGTACGTCTTTCTCGTTAGGCGTTCTCAGGTCGGTTCGCAATAGGAGAGCCGTGTCTTATTTCTGCGAAAGGCACCGATATAATTCGTGAAACGCATCTTCCAAGGGAAGTTCATCGAGAGTTCCTGGAAACCATCTTCTATAAAAACCACAAATATACGATTTCCGAGAAACTGTATGTGATATGCGAAAACTGGTGCCATATTTGAGATCCGCACACTTAACTCTATTACCTACATTTATTGGCTTTTCTGGCGCAAAATCATTTTGACCTGTGTAATAAGACCACATTTGTAATAAGACAATATTACAAAGTATGCAATGAAAACGTCTTTGATGTCGGCAGGGGTACCTATATTACATTTAATATTGACTTACTTAAATGTATTAAGGTTAGAGTCTCTTGTTAAATGTAAATGTATTAATACTTCGTACTCAGAGCAGCAAGGCCTGCTGATCGGAGTCTTCATAACCCATTTTTAGATTAAAAACAGATTGCCGCCGCAGCGTTTAAAGCCCATTAAAATTATTCTAGTGGTTTAGTACAATTATTCCTTATTTTAAAACAATTAATAACTGTAATGGTAATAAAGATCTTTAATTAGATTTCTACTATTGAATTAATTTATTGTATTCGACAGCTAAGGAAGTTAATAATAATAATTATTATTATTATTATTATTATTATTATTATTATTATTATTATTATTACATTCAGCAATAACGAAATTATTATTATAAGATATAATTTTCAATGCTATTTCGGTTGAGTATAGAGCAATGCTTTCTGAGCATCTCTCTTTCAATTTATTGATACAGTATTCCATTTTCTCGTCACATGGAAGGATAACTGACTTAATTTCTTGGCCCTCCATTGACATACATATATATGTATACATTAGACATTAAATGAGCAACGAGAATATCTGAAAACTACATTAGTGAAGATTTTGATTCTAACTTATCACTTCAATTGGCTAGATTATTATTTATTATGCCTCTGGATATTTTAGTTTTGACACTGAAAAATACGTTTTTCTAATCAATCATTTTGGTTTTCATATGTTTTGAAATATACATTTAAAAAGTTATAGATTTTCAATTTTAAAGAAAGTTCAACGTAGATAAGTACTTATACGCCCGTGTCTTCATTGAACTGACAAATCTTCTTTAAAGCTTTTATCAGAACACTGAACAAAGGAATACTTAGTTATTTCTTGAATAAACCGTTTTCTGCTTCGTCATAACCCTCACGTCACACGGTGTAAGAGTTCGTCGACACCTTCATTTCATTTTTTTAAACTTCAATGTAACCTTTGTTTTAATGACAGCAAAAAAACTCAAATATTTAACGTATTAATATTCTTTTTTCTCTACATCGAATACAAATCTCTTCAGTCGCACAGTTTTCTCGGTGAGTGGAAATAATTTGTCTGCCATTCGATGGCACATAAAACGAAAAACACCAATACATAGGAGAGCGGAATAGGTTAAAATCTAAGAATCCGGGGCTCGTTCATCCCATTCATTTCTCAAGTCCCTTTGATTTTAAAAATAACCAAATTTGAAGTAGCACCGGGATTATTTTTCTTTACGCGCCCGAGGATCGCAAGTGTTGCTTTGCGATGGGGCGACCTCGCGCGGCGTTGGCCTCGGTTCGGTTCCGTTCGGTTTGGCCAGACGGCGGCTGCGGCGGCGGGCGGCGCTTTAAGCCCCATCGCCCGCGAGCGAGCGAGCGAGCGCATGGGGCGGGCGTCGAGGAGGGGCAGAGTGCTCGAGAGCCTCGTCAGCGGAATCGATCGCGCGGCCTGTCGCAGCGGGCGGCGGGGCGAGGGGGCGGGGCGGAGGAGGAGGAGGAGCAGATGCCACGTCGCTGCGAGGCCGGCCCTCCCCCGCCCCCGCCCCCCGCGCACGCACCCGCGCACGCACCGCGCGCACGGGCGCGCAAGGCGTCGCGACGCGCCTACTTACATGGCCGGCGCGCGGTCGGGGCGTCGACGGCGCGCGCCTGGGCGCCTAGCGACGAGAGATCGCCCTCGCCCGCGCCCGCGCGCGCTCAGGGCGAAGCGCGAGACGCCGGCTCGCTGGAGCACAGGTGCGGGACACCGCCGCCGCCGAGAAGAAATCGATCACCCGCGTACAGATGTGGCGACGCGAGGAGTTACTATAGCGAAGTAGGAGCGGTCGGGGGAGGCGAGCACTTACCGTGGCCGGCGCCAGGCGCGAGGGCTCGTCAGCGGCTCGCGGGCGGTGTGCAGGCCCCCGCCGCCGCCGCCCCCGCCGCCGCCTCGGCCGCCGCCGCCGCCGCCGCCGCCGCACGCCGCCTCAGGCGCGGCGGGCGCAGCCGCTGCAGCTCGCCTCGCGCGTGGCAGGCGCGCGCGTCGAGCATCTCCCGTCGCTCACACGGCAGCAGCCTCCCCGTGCGCCCGGCGCCGCCCCGCCCCGCCCCGCCCACCTCCCGCGCCGCTCCGCGCCACGCCGCCCGCTCTTCGGCTGTTCCGAGGCGAGGCGAGGCGGAGGCGGAGGCGGGCGCTTGTAAATTTAGCCGCGCGCGGAGGGCGGCGCGGAGGCGCCGGGGCGGCGGGGGGCGGCGGGCGAGGCGGGCATCGCGGGGCCACCGGCCGCCTCCTCCTCCGTCGGCCACGCCCACCCCGCGGAGCCGGCAGCGGCCGGAGGGCGCGACGCGGCGCGGCGCGGACCGGCGCGCACCGGAGCCGGGGCGAAGGCGGGACGGCGCGACGCGGGGCGAGCACGCGCGGGCGGGCGGGCGGGCGGGCGAGCGAGCGGAGGCGAGGCGAAGCGAGACGCTGCGCAGCTCCAAATGGCGCCGGCGGAGCGCTGCCGAGCGGGCGAATACGCGCGCGCGCAGAGTGCGAGGGCGCGGCGGGCAGGCTGGCTGGCTGGCCGGCAGCAGGGGGCTGCGCGCTGCCTGGTGGCGGACGAGGCACACGCACGCGCGCACGCGCACGCAACACGCCCCGCCCCCGCCCCCGCCCCCGCAGAGCGCTGGCTTTCAACCTGGGGGTACCCAGGAATCGAGTCATATATCGACTTCCCACATGGGGAAACGAAGGGGTGGTCTGTAACGTAACGAACAGAGCATTAACATTCGAAATATTGGTAGCGAAAGGGCGAACCGTGACGTAACGAGCAACACGTCGGCATTCGACTTATTGATAGCGAAGGGGCAAACCGTAACGTAGCAAGCAGAGCATTAGTATTCAACTATTGGTAGCAAAAGGACGAACCGTAACGTAACAAGCAGAGCATTAGCATTCCACGTATTGGTACCGAAGGGGCGAACCGTAACGTAACGAGCAATGCAATGGCATTCGGTCCATTGGTAGCGAAGAGACGAACCATAGCGTAACGAGCAGAGCATCAGCATTCAACTATTGGTAGCGAAGGGACGAACCTTAACGTAACAAGCAGAGCATTAGCATTCAACTATTGGTAGCGAAAGGACGAACCGTAACGTAACGAGCAACGCATTGGCATGCGACCTATTGGTAGCGTAGTGGCGAACCGTAACGTAACGAGCAGAGCATCAGCATTCAACTATTGGTAGCGAAGGGATGAACCTTAACGTAACAAGCAGAGCATTAGCATCTGACCTATTGGTACGACGATCCCTATTTTAACGGACATATTTTTCCTCCCGTAATATGTCACCCATGTACCTCCGGTAAAACTGAAAAGGCTTAGATCCTGTGAATCATAATATAATAAGTAATATTCATATAATAAAGATATTCAAGAAGTGCATATCCTAATTCTAGTAAATACAAGTGGGTATCCGTTCTGGACGGTGGGTTGATGACTGATTTTGGCTTTCATGTAACTTAATTATAAAGAAAATCTGACTGTAATCAGAGATACTTTTCGCTCGATTTATATTTAATCGTTGGCTCTCCCCACTTCCATTACTAGATTAGTCGCCAATTCAGGATGTCCAGTGACAAAGAAATCAATATCAACAGTGAAAATCCTCCAATTGTTTAGTTAATCTAAACTCTGAAAGATGTAAAACTCTGCATTACTTTATTTCTTCGATTCTGAAATTACGGGCATTCATTATAAATGAATTCCATAAGCACCATAATAATTCCAAATTCCATAAGCACTAATGAATGCCCTTATTATATCTGTAACGCGTCAAGCCTCACTTGATACAGCTTGTTTTGTATATATTTGTATGTTCTGTTGTCTCAATTATTTTGTATCCTATGTTATTTTATTATTATGTTACTGTGTTACTGTAATATTTGTATTTGTTGTGTTATTTATATTGTATCTTATGCTATCTGTTCTATCAAAAGTTATGTGTAGGCTATTTTTAAGAAGTTATTTTCGCCGTGAACATACTTGGCAATTTGTAATAGGCGAATTCTGTAAACAAATTACTAACAAAACAGAATTGAATTGAAGATAATAAAGATATCTGTACTTAGATTCAAATCCTAGTGGATCCATTTCATATTTGCGGTTGACATGGTTCGCGGCAGGATATCTCGCGGGTTTCTCATTTTCCCCTGACTAATTCAACCTATGGGTAGTTAGTTCAACCTACCATTAGTAGGATGGCCATGGGTAATCAGTCTATTTCAACTAACCATTAGGGAGCGGAATTTACAATATAGTGAATTTATTATATATCATTTATTATGATATATTATTAAAAGGAATGGACAAAATATGTGGGTCAACCCCTAAGGTCGTTAGTCCCGTAATAGCAGCGCATGTTTTTTATCGCAGGAGGTGGTGGTGATCTTCCCCCGCCGGATGAAGACTCGGCGCCGACTACCATTCCGCTTGCGGGGTCTCCCCAACCAAGTACTGGGAGCGGTGGCTCGGGGAATCAACAGATGTCACTGCAGCGCCTCTTACCCGGAGGCCCTAGGTTCGAGTCCTGACGGCGGCCGGATTTTCGACACTAACTTTTCAGCTAGGTCGAATTCAGTCACTGTCTGGAGGAGAATTCTAGCGGCCGGCTGCTCTCATCGGTAGTGTTCCGTGGTTTCTCCGATCAACACCAGGCGAATGCCGGAGCAGTACCCTAACAAACGGGCCAAGGTCCACGCGCGATCTTTCCTTCCTCTTCCTTGTCCTATCCTCACCCCTTACACACACTAACACATACTACAAACACTACTACCACACACGCCGGGAGACCGGTCGGGAACTTAGAACTTGTTCCGACTGGGGCGGTGCCCCGCTGGTGGGAAATACCTGGTTGGTGAAAACCCCGCTAGTCGACAGTAGGTCGGCGCCGGATCTAGCCATCCAGCGGGGGAAGATCACAACCACCTCCCAAGCAAAAAGGACTACACTTACGGGACTTAATGGCCATAGTAGTTGTCGCGCTCGGAAGCACTAACAATCAATCAACCCATCAAAGTATCTCCAACCAGCGGGGCATCGTCCCAGCCGGGACAGGAATCCCGACATGTGTAGTAGTATAGTGCTTGTAGGTGTGTAAGTAAGTAATGGATGAGGTTAGGGCAAGGAAGAGGAATTATCGCGCGTGGTCCATGGCCCGTTTGGTAGAGAACACCTCTGCCATTCGCCTGGTGTTGAACTGACAAACCAGGGAAAACTATCGATCAGAGCAACCGGCCACTAGATTTCTCCTCCTGGCAGCACTAAATTTGACCTAGCTATGTAGCCATTGTCGAAAATCCTGCCAATGTCGGGACTCAAATCCTAGAACCTCCCGGTCAGAGGCACTGCAAAGACCTCAATTGAGGCCCTGAGCTACCAAGCCAGCATGTAAGAAAAAATTGAGTAAATGTCAAGTAAAAATTCTTTAAAGTGTTCAAAATCACTCGATTTTCAAATTTTTGAACATAAAACATCATCGATCAGGTCTTGAAATAGTTTCAGAGCGTCTGAAAGAAAGTTCTATCTCTACAGAAGTAAATGCGCCTTAATCTCTACCACACATAACTTGAATTCGAAATTCGAAACACGTAAGTACTGTATATATAATTGTATTTATGAGGAACCGACGCTCATGTTTTAAAAACAATATTAAACAATTTTCTTGCCTACTACCATTTTCTTACCTACCACCTCTCAGGGGATATTCACAGTAACGAACTCTTTCTCGCTCCCCGAACATCGAAGGTTGTGCCTTTATTTTCATTTATACAACTCAATAATACACCTAATACACCTACACATACGATTTTACACCACTGTACCTTTACATAAGCCTATGATAAACCTGTCTTGGTGCTTGTAGTGAGAAGTCGTTTTAGTGCAGTGATCTAGTTCCTTAATTACACACATTTCACATACGTTTGCCAGTCAGACTAAGAGGTAATGAAAGGATTAGTGTGTAGATGTGATACACGATTTCGGAATGATCTCCAAACTTCAAACACAACTGAAAACATTCACGTTCTTTTTAGGATTCGAACCCACAGACCTAGTGTTCATGTACTCCAACTCACCTCTTCCAAGCCCCTGTCTCACATTACTGTATGCAACGTCGTGTTTAAAGATCCTAATAATTAGGGAACGAATTTACATGTAAACGCATATTTTTACAGGAACAAGGTACCTAAATTCAAACATATTTTTTAGAGTTTTACAAGACATTCTGAAACAATAAGAGCCACATATTTTACATATTTTACCTAGAACTACACATTTCGTTTCATTTTAATACATTTATAATATTCGAAACGGAACAATTCAGATACAACGTACGTTACTGAAATCATCTTTCTCACAAAGCTATGTAATAATTCTACCACGCTTCTATGAAATTCGCCATGATTAGCCAAACTTCTCCTCCCCCTGCTTCTTGGAAACCGCGATCTGGGAATCTAGGATGAGTGAATGCTCTTGAAGAAATAATTTCAGACTCCCACGTGCCTGATCATGTTTCGTAGAGTCCATGCGTAACTAGAACAAAATCTAACAAATATTTTTTACAGAACATTATTTTATTGCATTGTTGGATTTGGGGGGATTGTACCCTTTAACCCCTCCCCTTCCCAAGTTATACCTTCTTTCTCCCCTAGTAGGTGAACGAAATTTGCGTGGTCAGACGGAAGAGCAGGCCTCATGGCTTGAGTCTCGCCATAAAATAAGGCATTCATTCATTCATTTATTCATTCCGGAAACCATCACTGGCTACACGGTACTACAATTTACTTGAGCACCGGCTTCTCGTGAACTACAAATTCAACGAACATATTTTATATTTCTAATAAAACTCTTCTGTTTGGTGAAATCTCGTGTACAAATTACTTCTGTAGAGGCAGAGCTACCTTTCATCAGCTCCGAATTCGTGTTAAGAGCAGATCGGCGGTGTTCTAGGCTCGGAGAGTACTTGTACAGAGCAATTTTAAACACTACAACGAATTTTTATTTTACATCTTTACTATTTTTCTTACATATGTTGGAAAAAATAAATACATATATATGTAGTACATATTTTTCTTTTTTATTACAATAAATTCCGTTCTCTATTAATAATACATCGACTAAAAACGATATTTCAAAGTTGGTTTATTATCTACAATATTAAATTACGGTGCAACAAAATTTAATTTGACAATGGCCATGTTTATTAATTTATAAATATTATTTAATAGAAAAAATAATAAAATCAATGAAGAAAATTCGGCCTGAGCGCCCAGAGTCTTCTCAAAGGGTCAGCCCACAGTCAATGACGAATGGTATTTTTTTTATTTTTTTATTTTATTTTACGTCAAAAAAACAGTTAAAAACTGCGTATGACGTGCTATGGGGAAAGGTGAATTGTGTGCACATTTTCAAAATTCTGTGATCCCTACACTAAGTCATATACTACTTAAATTTTGAATTTTGAAAGGGAGAAAAAACAAAAAAACTCCCATGTAATAAAATCTATTTTCAAGGATAAATAAGTAATAAATTTTGAATTTTGAAAGGGAGAAAAAAACAAACAAAAAAAACTCCCATGTAATAAAATCTATTTTTCAAGGATAAATAAGCAATAAATTTTGGCTCTTATTACTTCCTGCCGCGACAACATCGAAACGATAATTTGAATAATTGTATTTCCCACTGAATTCTAGAAGACGTGCACAGAAAATGAAGTTACATTTATGTCCAGAAGCAAAACAAGGGGTACAGAAGGTACAGAAGGGGGCACCCTTTGGCATATGCACTGACCGTCTCTTTATGGACAAAACACGAAAAAAGACGTAGGAATTTTTATTTATTTATTTATTTTCACGTCAAAAACAGTTAAAAACTGTGTGACGTGCTCTGAGAAGAAGTAAATTCCAGGCACGTTTTCAAAATTCTGTGATCCCTACCCTAAGTCATACACTACGTCAATTTTGAATACAGAAAGAAAATGGGCGTTTTTTCGCAAGGATTGTTAACAACATATTCTCTCCGATGTAATAAAATCTATTTTCCAGGGGAAATCAATAAATTTGGGCTCTTATCCTTCATCACGACCTTCGTGAAAGAATAATACTTCCTGTGCGACAACACGGAGAACGATTATTTGAATAACTATATTTCCCACTGAATTCTAGAAGACGTGCACAGATAATGAAGTTACATTTATTATTACTCGGAGGGTATCGGTATCATCTCGGGCGAGAAATATTCTGCCCGATAAAGGTAGTACAAACAGCGGTCGTTTGGTTCGCACACAAAAAATAACAGTATCAGTAATTATTTCATTTTTTAACTTTGGCAAAATTGTAATTATGGAAATTCTTCATTTATAAATAAAACATCGAAAAACATCAAGCACAAAACATCGATGTTTTAAAAAAATATCCGTTTTACAGTATAAAATTGCAGCGATGTTTAAAACCGATATTTTTATTTAAAAAAACGGTTTTGAAAACACCAATGTTGCATCCTTAATAGGGATGCACGAACAGACGGGTGTCTCGTTCTTGGCAATGTTAAACGCTCCTAAGAGAGACCGGTAGCGGTAGCTCAGTGCATCAACTGATGTCACTGCAGCGCCTCTGACCGGGACTAGATTGGAGTCCTGACAGCGCCAGTATTTTCGACAATAGCTTTTCAGCTAGGTCGAATTCAGTCGTTGTCTGGAGGAGAATTCTAGCGGCCGGCTGCTCTGATCGGTAGTTTTCCGTGGTTTCTCCGATCAACACCAGGCGAATGCCGGAGCAGTACCCTACCAAACGGGCCACGGACCGCGCGCGATCTGACCTTCCTCTTATCCTATCCTCTCCCCTTACACACACACACACACACACACACACACACACACACACACACTAACATGCACTACTCAACCGCATATTCCGGGAGACCGGTCGGGAGCTTAGAGTTTCTCCCGGCTGGGGCGGTGCCCCGCTGGTGGGAGAGTCCTGGCTAGGGGGAAACCCCACTAGCCAACGGTAGGTCGGTGCCGGATCTCACCATCCAGCGGGCAAAGATTACTGCCATCTCCCGAGAAAAAAAAATGCACTACACTAACGGAACTAATGACCGAAGCAGTTGACGCGCCCGGAAACACGAAAAAATCAATCAATCTTAAGAGAGAGAGAGACGTCTCGTTGCTGTCTTGCAATTAGACACGATCCACCGGCTAGAGCGCTTGGTAGGCGCTCTTTGATTTCAAAATGATTACACTAGTCAATATTGCTGCAAAAATTCAATTACTGATCCAAAATTAATGTAATAACCAGCATATTTAATAACTAGCTGAATCTCTGCGATTTCATCGCTCATATGGAAGAACTGTAGAAAAGTTAAACTGTTTCTATACAATTAGAGACTATACTGATCGCTAAAAAGAAACATAATGTTTACTTTAACAAAAACAAGATATAGTATAATGATTTAGTTTACATTTGCATTGTATAATTTTAAAAAAAGACTCAATATGCCTGTAACAAATAATGTACTTCCGGGTCAATGACCCCATCTCGATCAGGTTTTTGTCCAGTTTCCCTGATCCATTGAGCAAATGCTGAGATGGCCCCTTGATTTGCTTCTGGACGTAAATGTAGCTTCACTATGCGCACGTTTTGTTGAACTTTCCTCTTGCTTGTAGTGGTAGAAGAGCTTAGGGTGAGTTTCTATTTTGTTAACAATACATAAAAATCAAGTCTGTTCGTTTCTTTACCGTTAAAAATAAGTTTTCTATAATTTGACAAAGAAAATATCTAGTTTTTGAAATGTTAATCTCTCCCTTTTTATATTTGTTTTTGTTTATTATTATTATTATTATTATTATTATTATTATTAATCTTTCAACTATTAATAGTTAAATTGTTGGGAAGGAATTCTGAAACTCAAGAAAGCGTGCGCAGATGATTTTCTCCCCCATACGTCACATACAGTTTTTGACTGTTTTTGACCAAAAAAAAAAAAGTTATGATGTAGTACGTGTGACGCGGAGAATTGAAAACCCGAAAAACATTGTTTCATATAGTTCTAAACTTATTCTCCAGGATTAATGAAATGACGTGGATTTACGATTTCTGGAACAACATAATTACTATTTACTGTGAAATCAGTTACACATTTCTGAAAATATAATAAAAATGTTTTATTTGTTAATAGAGTTAATTTCACCAGCTGCCTTCATTCCTTTAATTTGTATTGTAACGCGTCCTATGTTTTGGTTTTTCGACAGCCATGTATTAAGTAAAAGTAAAAACTGTAACTCATTTTATATACTATCATTTACTTACAATGTTTTTAATACTCAACGTTTCGGGAATCTTCCTTTTCCCATCATCAGTTATCTGAATAAAAAAAAATTATCATTGATTTCAACATTTAAATAAAACAAAAAAGTATTCAACATCAAAACTCTTCAACATTTAAAATACTCAATTCAATTTTGAATATGTCTTTATAAAATATTAAAAGCGAAACTATTACAAATTGTTTCTTACTCATTATTTCATTATGATTTTTTTGCGAGATTTCAAATTCATATTTTCATTGCAGAATTGAAGTCCTCCTTTATTTAGAAAATGCCGTTGAAGTGTTTCTGAAATTACGCAACTTGGATCTTATTTTCACAAAAAACTTTTGAGTTTTCGAGAAACTTCATAAAAATATTTTGAAGCGCTTGTTCTCACAAAAACAATAGTGCACAAAGATTGTCTTATTGACGATGCCAGAGTTATTTTAAAAAAGTTACATTTGTGTAATTTTTAAAACATCAAAATAATACATCGAAATGGCATGTTTGTAGGTGCATGGAGCATTATGCGAGCTAAAAGTAAAAAAAACACCTATTTGGAGCCGTTTTTAAGAAAATTTTGTTTTGTAAAATGGCCCCTATTTCATTCAAAATTACACGAAAACTAATCATATTTTCGAAAAAATGTACACCATATTTTTTAAGAAGTTATTGTGGAAAATAAACTTCATTTGAAGAAAAAAATTCTGCTTTAATACTGTATTTGTAAGAAGACGCCAAAGGGATTTTAAACTTGTGCAATTTTCTGACATGCAGAGTTAAAGGCAAAATCGGACCTACGCCATCTTTTTAACTGTGTCATTATATTATTACAAAATTTAAAGCAAAAACTTTGAGCCATTTTTGAAAAAAATATTGAAAATCTGGGCTACATGTAAAGAAGCCTCAAAATTCAAAAAATTATTTTCACGCTTGTAGGGATTCGAGTCTGGTCAGATCAATGAGGGAATATTTATTTTGAAGAAATCCTACGAATCGCGTCTAGTGTTCAGCACGGACGGACAAAAGAGCCGACACTCGATTTGAAAAAAATCGTATCAGGAAACCGCCACTATATTCCTATGCATACTAGAAAATAAAATAATTGTTTATACACGTAATAATCTAACTATATCTACTGGCTAATTTTAAGTTCACCAAATACTGGTTTAATAAATAAATAAATTAAAATAAATAAAGATTACGCAAGAAATTAATGCAAATGTTTACTTAAAATTATAAACACCATAAAACTATAAATGTTACACGATCATGCAAAATTATAATAATTTTCATAAATTTAGCTGCTCTTCTTCTTGCTTAAGAATAATAATTTTTCATGACGACCCTTTAGCAGGAGGGGAAAGGACAAAAAGAAGTGATGATCTTTTCCTGGTCGAGGATGAGGGATAAAATGCTGATTTGAAGAAGAGTATAAATAGCTGACCCCGATTTTCTTCAAGAAGTAAATACTCGACATTTCATATTTTCAATCTGCTGAAAATACCTTTTATCAGTAATTAACCATCGAACTAGACTGAAATGTATTGTGGATGATCCGTTATTTCCCATTCTGTTAATCTCCAGCCACGCCAGTAATCATTAATTTGGTGATTATTTTTATTGACTTAAGTACGATATCAACTGCATAACCTGGTCAAAAAATTAATGGAAAACATTTTACTCTCTGTACAATTTACACTATTCATAGAAAGTAATGACTACCTCTCCAGGCTTAAAAAAGTCATTTCTCTGCTGCGTATATCTTACATAGTAAGTAGGTATTAAAAATCGCAGTAAAATGTTTAATAACATAGGAATTGAATAAACCTGACTCTGGAATAAATTAATAGAATAAAAATAAACATACGTAAAAATGTTACTAATTCATAATTAAACATTTATTTCGGGCCACGTGCGCTTGAATTCGCGTCTCGCGCAGTGTTCTATTTTTAAACTCGACAATGATTTCGAAATCTAGAACCCAATCTAGTCCAATCAAGTATCCAAAGGTTACGTCAGCCGACATTGTCCTGATCAGTTCTTAATATTAAGATCGCGGTCACAATCGTCCGCTCCACAGTAACATGTGTAATGTTATTTCACAAACAACTCACACGGTATTACAAAAGCAAGAAATTTCTTCTAAACAAAAGAAATCTTCAAAATAAGAGCGCGATTTGGTCTCCACAGTAAGACAGAAAAATTAATAAATAAAACTACATGTATTTGCCCTCCAGCGTTCACGGTCGTCGGTTGTCCTACCCGAAGAAGCGAAGTCTCAGAGCAGAAGAGAATTGAAATGCTTCCTCCAATCGCGGGCTGAAAACTATGTGAGACACCTTGATTCCCAAGTTCTTCACACAAACACGACGAAGAATCCTGCGGTTGATATAAATAATTTTAGATATCTCTTTTCAAAAACACAAAAAGTCATTTAATTACCATTGCATCGAAGTTTTTTATATTTAGAGTATATTTACGTAATTAATTTTATGAACTTAGCAATTGTGTAGACTAGTGAGTGCTATTTGGATTTAGCATCCTGTAATAACAAATCAGCTGCTAGCTTCGGAGATGTAAAGTGTTCCGAGTCTATGGTGAATTAAAGGAAGTTCGAAGGAGTTTGCAGGAAAAGACGGCGGAAGACATTTAAATCTTAAAACTATATATTCCAATCTTATTTTCTAATAATTGATTTTGAAATGACATCTTGAGTCTATATCAAGAAGTTTCTTATAAAGATAGCGGAACGTGTGGTATTTACGTTGCTCGTACATTGGAAGGTGCCTACGTGACGTTTGGCCTCTTCATTTCTGAGCGTCTAAAAGTTACGATCTAAGTTTTGAAATGCAAATAACGTGTAAATGTTTGAATGTCACTATCGAGACCCAGGGTTCAAGAACTCAAGAAATTGATGTGTCTACGCTCAACCTAACTGTCACCGAAAAAAGCGACGCATTCTTCAAAGAGGTAAACAAACTATTTGTTCCCGGTAATTTCCTTGAAGGAATTTGTAAGTTTCATGAACGGTAACTGATTGTCGGGTAATGTCTAAATAAGAATTATAAAATGTATTTATACTTTTTGTTTTCAGGCACTTGTCCTTGTGGAACATGGCAGAATTTCTAAAGTACAATCTAGTCTTGTGCAAGTCCGTAATGTGGGCCTATGGATAATTCATTCATGTATGAATTGCTCCTTGAATACCCATGCTATTCATCGTGAAAAAGGCGCAGCTTTTGTTCTCTTTAATAAAGCATTATTGGTAAATTTATTTTTTGTTATGTTAATAGTTCCATCATTACATTTGGAAAAACTCGTGTTACAATTAGGAAATTTCTTAAGAATCATGTTACATATTTGGTCATTTAGTTCACTTAAGTAATATTGTTGTACTTGAGAGTACTCAAATTTAGTTAATTACTATCATTGTCTTTGAATATTGTTGTCATTGAAACTTCATTTTGTGCAGGTGAATCCAGAGGAAATTTCTGCTTTGAAGAAAAATGAGAAATATTCACCTGTGTTTCGAATTGTCATCAGTCATTCTGAGCTAGAAGAAGCAGCTTTGCAAGCTCCTACAAAATTTGCTGGTAGGCCTAAGTGACTTGTGTAATTTGAATTTTACTTTGCTGTTTTTCTTTCATGTAGTTTGACTGATAAGCTGCTTCACACAAAGGAACTGTTTAATTGCTTGATTTGAATTGTGAATTTTTTTGTTTCTGATTTATTGAACAGTTGTGAACTGAATGTAATTAGAAGCATGGTTAATGGGGAACTGCCAATTAGTTTGGTATCAATTTAGTTTAATCAATGATGAAAATTACATTTCCAAATAATAAATGATACATTGATAGAAGTGATAATCAACTGCAACTGTTTATTACACTGCAATTGAATTCTATGTAAATTATTCACTTTTAGGTTAAATATCGATGCTTCTGTTTTATCATTGTCATTCAATGATTACATCAGTTTTTGATATTTCTTAAATTATAGGGATTCTTTGAGAGACAGTAGAATAGATATTCTTCAAATTGGGGATTGTAGATTGATGAAATAGGAACGCAACACTGAAAGACATGATATTTAGAATTAGGAAATAAACTTGGAATAAGAACTGAGAATAATAATATAATTTTATTCTTATTCAATGTAACAATGGCCATGGAAATGATGCAAAAAATGGAGTTCAGCATTACTAGGACAATGATACGGGAATTCACAGACACGTGTGTTTCCAGAAAAACGCTGATGTTGAGCATAAATTAATCAAGACATATGCATGTGATGGTCATTATTACATGAGAGTCACGCGTGATGGTCACACTTCTTGTGTGAATATATCTTGATTCCTTTTTTTCCACAAAATAACTGCCAAATGATTTATAGATCTTGCCAAAAATTAAATAATGTGACTTTCCCACCCCAAATTTATTCCATCAAACTTTAATCACTTCATTCTTCCCTACCTGAAATTAATAATAATAACCTGAAATGAATAATTAATTTGCAGTTTGAATATTTTCAGAATTACCAAACACACTTGTGTAATTATGAAACGTTGCCAAGTGAAGGGTTGCCTAGTTTCTTGCAAAATTAGGTCATCATGCAACTCTTGCTTTAAAAGATAGTAAAACTGTCTGAATGGTATAAAATTATTTACATTTTATTAGCCAATTTTAAATTCAGAAAAGCCAAAGAACAATCAATTATTTGAAGGTAGAAAATAGTTATTTATGCACAAAGGGTATTTTAAGGGTTCTAAAGATAGAGCGGTGACAAAACCCAAGGGCTTTTTGTCACCTGAAATCATTAGAACCAAATAACACTTGTGGTGCCTACAAGATTTTATTTTTTACTTCATTTAATGATTTACATTTACTAATTAACTAGATGTTAACTTGACATGGTTTGCCTTTTCAATTTCACTCCTGTAATTCCATCCATAAGAAAACGTGTAACTTCATTCAACTGTTTTCATATTTCCCGTGTAACCCTTATACTCTCAATCCAGATTTTATGCTGTGCAAGTTCAGCCCCATATCGAAGTTAGTAACAAGCAATAATATATCAGTTAACAATACAATGAATTACTGGCCTCATTCGGTAATAATATCTAAAGAGGTTTTAACTTTTTGCAATGGTAAAAAAGAAATCGTGGCGAGTGATTTTCCCACTCATATGAAAATGTTTTTAAGATGCTAAGATGTTTGTTTGTAGAAAAAGTGGCATTAAAAAATGGTTTCTTTGGTGGGGAAAAGTTTTTAAAAATATTAATGGAATTTGTTGCAAAAATAAGTTATATTCCTGAGAATTTTCAGTGCAATCTTTGCGTAATGAATAAAGACAGAAATATATTGTATCACTGTTGCCTTTATAATTTTTCAGTATTGTATGGAAAAGAAAGACTTCCACATGTAAAAATGAAAACAAAACTTGAATTAAACTCAGTAAGACTGTGTTAAATTGTTAAGTGTGTTTGCAGTTGACGATAGAGATCTGCATGTGTTTAACAATAAAATACTGAAGTATTTTTAACTCTTTCATCTGGCAACATTTCACAATTTTTGAAATAATTGACTTCGTAGTATGTGTTTCTAACTATAGTAATAATGGTCTTGTTATAGGAATAAACATAGTATTGCTTCTTTTAACCTTCACATTTTATGCTGAAGGATATTTTTAGAGATGCTATCAAGAATTTGGCAATGTCGAAGATCTTCAAACCTTCTTATAAAACTATCTCTAAATAAGAAATAAGGAATGGTAGTAGAAAATATGAATTAAAAAAACTATCATGTGATATACATAATATTTGAAAAAAATGATTGCACATCACAGAGTATGATGGTGCAGTGTTTGAGAATCACTGTTCTTATGTTTATTAACTCAAGCAATGTAAGATATCATGTTTGAATCTAAAGATATGTTGCATTTTCTTTTTCTTCTAATCTTTGATTACTATGTCCTTTTGTCAAAAGATTCTAGCTTATTATTGTCTTTGCATAAAGTAGGTCTTTTTTGAAAAAAATGTGAAATTAACATTTTATGATTTGGAACAAAAATATTCCTTTGTCAAAAAATAATATTCTGTTAATATTTCTTCTTCAAGATAATTAAAATTATCATAATAATAATAATAATAATATATTAATAACGGGAGATTAAAGCATATGTATATTCTTAAACATAAGGGGCCTGTTATTTTTTAAACAAAAATTTTAATAATTCATAAACCTGTAAAAATAAATTTTAAATATATTATTGATGTACATAAAAACTGTTTTCAATTCTGAAATGAAAACATAGATAGTCATTTAAAAAACAAAAATTATAATAATTATTTTCATACCGATTTGGGTTACATAATGTTGAATATTTCAATATTATTAGAGAAACCCATGTTTTGTATCATGCTAAGAACATTATCATCAATTACTTTTTTGTTATAGTATAGTTCTTCAGTTGCCTGCACCAGTACAAAAATAATATTCTCTGTTAATATTTCTCCTTCAAGATAATTAAAATTATATGTGTTATGTAGTTTCTCAGTTGCCTGCACCAGTACAAACCGCAATAACAGCTCTTCAACAGCAGTTAGCAGAAATTATTCAATATGAAACAACTCGAACTGAAGAAAGAGTCCGTCAGTATTCGGAACAGCAGTATGCTGCTTTGGAAGAATTTCGTGAACGTGCTCATAATGATCATCGTTTACTTGCAAGGTAATTAGCATTTAACATGCATATCAAATACCATTCTAGTACCTTGAGAACCCCAGTCAAGGAAGATAAATGCAGATCCCAAAATAATATGCAAGTTGGAGGAAAGCTTTTATATAATTAAGAACTTATGCTCCATGTACTTTAACAATAGATTACAATCGTTATCAGGAAGTTCATTAACCCTTTCCTACCTGTATTTCAGAACTGCATATCCCCAGATAGTATTCTATTAATTGAGGAAAATTAAGGAAAAATACAGTGGTTTCAAAAAATGCCCTAAAAAATGCAAATGTAAACATACGGACATGAAATTTTCAGGATATGAAGAAAACATATTTATATTTTAGCATTAAATAGTTTACTAAACTCCCGATGGATAGTAGAATACAACGGAAAATATCATGCTATGTGCCAGTACGAAAACATTCTTGTTAGGCGCTTAGGGCGGGGAAGAGTTAAGATTTTTTTCAGTTTTTGAGCTATGGCCATAGCTTAAATATTTGGAACATTTTCTCTTGTGGTCCTTTCTGCAGGGACCCAGATGGTCATGTCCTTCTTTTGAAGAACTAGTTCAACATTCATTATGTGGGTCAGTTTCCATATTTGTTCCCTTCAACACCACATCGTAAAAATAAGAAACCGAAGTGTTTATGGGCAATCTGACTGCAATAAAACACTGAAGTTTCCACGTGGCAATTGTCTTGTTAATTTGTGATATGTGTTGAAAGACAAAACTAGCACTGAAATTATAAAAGGTTTCGATAATAAGTCCTAAAAAATAAACTACGCCGAGATCCATCAGTTGCAAACAACTGTTAGGTTCAGTGCTTGTTGCTTTTCATATACTTTCAATATGTATAGCAATGCATGTGTTCCTACTGTTGGAGGAATAAACATAGTTATGTCTAAACTGTTGCCAAGGTGAAACATGTTATCATCAACGAATAGAGGGCAGGAATATTGTTTTCCACCTAATTTCAAATCACAAGTCAGCGAGATGCAGGATTTTCATTAATATGGGGAGGGGGGATGTATAACTGATTATTAATATTTTGAGAGAAGAGGTTTTCATGCCTGTGTTGCTTGCATGAGGAAGAAAAAGGAAAAGATAAATAGTGCTTATAGGGATCACAGTGAAATAAAGTATGAATGACAAAAACAAGCAGAGGTTGAAACATAGCTTTGTAGAAGATGAGAATGGTTGCAAACCAAGGTGAGAAGACAATGGATTAGTTAGTTTTTAGACGATGTGCAGACTTGATCCCTGAACCTCTGCAGGTCTTTGCTGCATGCATTCTTGAATCTGTAGTGCTGCAAGAAATGCAGATATGATCTCAAATCCTTCAAATGTTTGGAATCTTACTTAGGTCTTTAAATTTTTGTTGAAAAGAAAATTTTCTCTTGAAATCCAGATCTTGTGCATGTTGCAGCATTTTGACTGAAAGACATTGACAAAATGTCGCGTCCTCCCATTTTCTTCTTTACCTTTCTTTGCATGTACAATGTTTTGCATTTGATTGTTCATTGCTTATATTTCAAGCACTTACACTGAAAATTATCCTATTCTAGAAGTACATAGTTGCTTCCTGAACGTAATTTTTGTTTTTCCTGCAGAAACCACATCGCAAACATTTTTGTGAAACAATTATCAACTTGCAGGTTACTTTGTGAAGCACAAGAAAAGTTCGGCAATTCAGAAATTGTTCAACCTGCACCATTAGATAATTTGGAAACACCACCATCGACTCCTGACAACCACAATGTGCCCACACCACTGGCATCCTCTGTGCGTTCAGTGCTGCGGTCGTCAGCACCTCTTGCAAGTCCTGCCGGTGCAGCCTCTCCAGTTCCCTCTCAGAACAAAGGAGATGGCCCCAGCACTGTTACTCCTGATTCCAGGCAGAACAAACAACCCAGCTCCCCTTTGTCAGTAAGTACTTTCGTGTGAATCTCTGGAAATATCCCTTGATGTGTGTACCTTCAGTACTCAACTAGTCATTATATCTTGCATGTCATTAATATTTACATGACAGTGTATTTTATAATTTAATGTATTTGTAAGCATAAATGCTTCAAATAATCTCACAAAGTTTCTTGAAATCTCAAAGTTTATGTAAATCGTCTCAAAAATACACTTTATCCAAAATGATCATTGGGCTTTTACACAAATATGGCTCCCAAATTTCTACATGAAAAGAAGTTTTGTTCTTCTGTGATAGTCTTGGATTTCTTGTGATTTCAATTAAACAATTAGCAGCCTGAAAACTTGAGAAAAAGTGAAAAAATGTACTACTTGTTTTTCGATAAAATATTACTTCTTACAAAATATTTCAGAAACGAAATGTTAATAATGCTAAATGAATCTATCTGTAAGTATCTTTATCTACACCATTAGTAGCTACTAAATTTGGAGAAATTTGTTCATGAACGAGCACAAGGTGGAGACCTTACTTTAAAATTAATGTAACAAGTTCACATTGTTGGTGTGGCAACAAATAGTGTCAAATGTCATTGAGATAAATATATTCAATGTTCCAAAGTACATTGTAGGCCAGTGCATCAAAATTATCCCAAAATGTACTTACATTATTATTTTACATAACTGAAACATGTTTACAATCAAGTCAGAGGCTACGGGCAAGTGCACCCAAGTACATGGACTCTAGGGCTGTGTGGTTTTAAAACCCATGTAAGGCATGAATGTTTTAGTTGTTTGTGGTATGGGGGCATTCTCATTCCTTTATTTCTTCTTTTATCTCAAAACTCTTTATCGTTCCATATTTCCTTTCTGTGGCAGTTAACTGTGCAAGATTTGTAAGTAATGTCAGTGTGCGTAATTGGGGCACTCGTTCCCTACAACCCGAACAATATTAGAAGAACCAAGATAAGCTTGTGTGCTATCACAGATATAAATGTAATGGTGCATGACTGAGATAAGCCTAAGGGGTCTCTCAGAATGACTTTTCAGGGATCACAAGGAGCTCTTCACTGGGAAATGTTCCTCAGAGGAGTAGCAGTTATTGTGCGAGGCACTGATAAGTGGCAGGAGGAATGGGGAATGTCAAAACCAATAGTTCATGCTTCCTTTGCTTGTAGCACCTCTAGTTTTTGTATTGGAGTGCATGTGTCAACCAGTCTACCAGTTGCTGAAATCAGTAATTTTTACCATATTACCCTAAATTAGCATTGCTGTATTTTTGCATTTTTGCCAGAAGAGATATTAGAATTCAAAACCAACTGTTAACTTTAAATTGAAACAGTTGTACTTACTGATTTCACCCGTAAATTCGGCTGTCGGAATATTTTTATTACTTTTCATAATTCATTTTTAATATTTGATCTTTGTAATGCATTACGTTTTATTTACCTGCCCTTTAAAAGGAATTTTTCATTTGTTACAAAATGAAACCATTTGCTTTGCAGAGTGTAGGGAGCCACAGCCGATCTGGGAGGATTGTTCCTGCCAATCTGTTTGGCCAAGGCAAGGGGCAGAGGAACAGGCATTCTTTTGACACCGAAGGGCTGTTCGACTTGGAAGGGATGGAGGACAACCCTCCGGAGGCGGGCCCATCTGAAGAGGACTCAGACACTGATGGTATGAAGCAGGACAATCAGTTTCAGCAGATTTTTAAATATCTGAAAATTCAAATCTGTGGAAAATCGGGAAATTGGTCATACTCAAGGGAGAAATTATATTGTTCTTTTACATTGGATGATAAATTAATTATTGTAAATTTCGTGCAAATTGCTTAGCAAGAATTTGAAAGTATGATATTACCTCATTTGAAATATTTACTAATTTAAAAAAATACTATCTGAACCTGTATAAAGTTTAGAATTAACAATAATATGCTCAAAAAGAGCAATATTTATAAACTCTTTCTTCACAAAAATGACTCCTTTCCAAGTTTCATTGTGTAACTGATAACAATTCAAAGTTATCAGAAATCCAGAGCACAAATTACTGATAACATTGTGTCCATAAATATCCAATGAAATGCAACATTTTTTATACTTCTTTTCTAAATTTGTTATAAAATAATCAGAAAAGCACAACATTTTCTCAGAAGAAAGTTTATAAATTATTTAAGAATGGAATTGTAAAAAAGAAAAGTTCAGTAATTCTTAATAGTGTCCTTTGTCAATAAAATAAGCAAATAGTTTACGCAGTGAAATACTGAACACTTAGCTACATCTTGTAAGATTACATGTCTCAGACAAAGCACATTATAATTTACCTGCAATTAGTAAATTAACCATTGCTTACAAATTACTATTGGATTTCTGTGGTATTGCATATTTTTGTCTGTGGTTTCAGGGCATAGCTAAGTGAAATTTCTTGACATTTGGTTAGAATTGAATTCTTTGTAGATTAATTTGTTAGTGCATGTTTGATTGAATTTTCCTATTGGGCATATTAATGAAATTATAGATGCGTATTTTGCACATTTCTTTAAACTAAACACTTATTTCTAAAATGCTTCATTTTTTCAAAGAAAATTTTTTTTGTGAGTGCTCATTGATCCGAAAGAGCTTACCACAGTTTGCATAGTTTTTATTTTTCTAGAGATGATAAAATACTTGTGCAAATATTGGACATTTCTTGATATAACAGTTTTTAAACCAGACAGAAGAAATGCAACAAGACATACAATGTACTTCACTAAAGTGATTACTTCAATTATTTCTCCTGCAAAATAAGGTAAGTTAGGTTTGCAGAAATATATAGGTTTGCATTCCAAGTGTGCTTCTGAATTTTATCAAGAAAGGTTTGTATAGGAAAGGAAATACATATTGTTAATTTGTATTGCCTATGAAAGTGCATATTTCAGAATTTTTTAGGGCATAAAAATCCTCTCCCTACTAATTACAGGTGATAGGTAATACAATGCCAGTCAAATTCATTCATTGTTCGTATCAGTACCTTTAAAATGACACACGAGGATGGAAAATGGATCCTCCACTGTAGAAATAATGTAGAATGTGATAATTGAATGAGATGTTTTGTTGGTGTGATACTTGGGAATGAATGACTTAGTTGCGTTTTGAAATTTTATGAAGTTTTGAGTTGTGGTGAAAGAGCTCGTAAATTCTTACTACCTTTTACTTCTGGAAGAGCAAAAAAATATTAATTTAAATATTTTATCCAAGCAAGCACAAGACAGAAGTTATGTAAAGTTTAAGATGTTAATGTTGTTTGTTTTATTTTATTTTTATTTTTATTTTTTTTATTTTTTTTTTTTATATTTATGTTAAATTTGTTTGATTTAATAATTTTTTTGTTGTGAATATTAAACACATGAAAATTTGAGATTCAAACATTTATGGCAATTTTTTGCATTACACCTAGAAAAGCCTGCAAAATTCACAAAATCAGATTTATAGACACAATTTGTGCATTCAAGTTTTTTTGTGGACTCTAGAAATGAGAAGAAACCCATTGGGTAAAGGCATCCTCAAAAATTTCTACTTAAGAAAGTAGTGCTTAAATGATTTGAGACAATTCTAATGTATAGGAGCAGAAGTGTTTTAGTTTTCCGAAAATGGAAAATTTGTGAAATGAGTTTTGTTTTGTTTTTTTTTTTTCCTTTCTTTTTTTCTTTTTCCCCCAGGGAAAGTAAGAGTGCAAAATGTGTGACATTTATGATTTCCAGAGTGCACATTAGCAATTTTTTTCCAGAGCGGTACTCTTCAAAAGCAGGAGATGATTAAAGAATAGTGAAATGAATACTATTTTGCTTAACATATTATGAATGAATCATAATAATTCTTTCAAGAATGTTTTCTTGTCTATTTCTGTCTTTTTACTGTTTCTTTATTTGAACACTTCAGAGTGTGGAAATCATAAATATAATCCCAGTATGTATTAACTATATCCATGGCAAGGAGAAATCAATACTTCTCCAGCAAGGAACATCGTACTGCCTAGGAGGGAACAATCACAACCATTCCCCCAGACAATTCACTACCCAATGACTTTATTTTCCAACTGAAAATAGATGAAGGAAGGGACGGGAAAGGGAGAGAGAAAATTTGGATATTAACTTTTGCAATGATTGCACATACTTGGAGATGAATTGTTTACTGCTTCTTTTTACTGAGTATGGAATGTAAACTTAAATTTAATATAATAGACACAGGAATGAAATTTGTGACTGTAGCTTTGTTTGTTCAAAGAACTTAATTTCTTTAGAAGGAAGGTAGGTTTCTTTTATAAAGGTCAAATGAGTTTGGGAGCTTTAGTTGCTAAGATTTCTTGAAGTAATTTTTGTGAGCTTTCTTATCTTTTCCACTTTGTTTCGATCTTATTGTTATGCCTGACTTGGATTTTGATTTATTATCATTTGTTTTCTTCTGAGTCAAGCTGTGATGGTAGTTAGCATGTTGTTTTGGTCTCTTTCAGATTCTGGCAGCCATGATGAGGGAATACATATTCCCCGAGGCAGGGGCATGCACAATTTGGCCAAGTCTCTCCCTGTCAATGTGCCATCATTCATGCCACAGGAGAAAAAGAACATTCAAGACATGGATGATGATCAGGTCTGTAACCAGATTTTAATATCTTTCTAGTCTTTTGTTGATGCTTGTTGGTCTTTTTGTTTTATGTACTTTAATAAATTATTGTTTCAGCAGCTTCCTCAAGATCCAATGGATATTGCAGCTTCCATCAAAGCTCTTGCCAAAAGTGTGCATGGTGATGCCAATGTTTTTGGTGACCTTCCAAGACCTCGATTTAGTACTCAGATCTGATGTATATAATTATAAGAAAGTTATGTAATGAGAAAATGATGTTCATCATTTTCTCTTTGAGAATAGACATTTACTGGACAGTAAAAAGTAAAAGTCAATTGTATGGGGTAGCACTAGATAAGTGCCATGAAGTACTGTTTAATTAGTTTTGCGCTGTTGTGATAATTTTGCAGATCAAATAAGAAAACGAAAAAAAAGAAAAATCAATTGTCAAACATGGTCAGTGTATTTTCAATACTGAAAGAATACTTTATTTTCCTTTACAAGTATTGTTGAAGACTGTTCAGATCTTTTTATAACTTTTTAAATATTGCACAACTTCATCATTGCTGTATACTTTGTTTTCCAACTTGTAGACCTAGAGTATCAGGTGTATGGAGAGTTTGTTTATCGTTATGTAATGAAAATTCAATTACCCTGAGACTGGCTAGTTTTGTCAAAGATGATTCCTTGTTGTGCAGGGTATCTCAGTTATTTGTGTAAGTAATAAAAAAATCATGTACAGGAGTATATGCAATGTACGTGAAGAAAAAGAATTGCCTTCCAGCAATTCTCTCAATATTGTCCAATACTTTCTCTAATTAATGTGCATCAATTGAATTTTCACCTTCAAAGCATACTACAAATTGAATTCCAAAATTTCTGACAAATTAATTGGCATTTTAGGGTAAAATCAAGAGCTGAAGTATTGTATTAAAAGTATTACAAATATAGTAAACGTAATAACTAGGTAGTTACCATGTTTTTTGTTAAAGAGTTTCTCTATGATCCATTATCAGTATTATGCTTTATGTTGCTTCACATCTCCATTCTGATAGTTATAATGCTCGTGTATAACAGACATTGAAAAAACTGATAAAATGTAACTAGCTAACTGCAACTGGCAAAGGCAGTTGCCTGAAGTATTGCAGTCACTCGTTTAGCAAGGATCTGAAGAAGCAAAGAGAAAAGTGAGAGGAGAAGAAGAATGTAATGGATGCACTGTGAAAATTCATTTGCAAAGCTAATTTTTTACATTTGTACATTATGTTTAATAGCATGATGTATCTGATTTTATGTAAGGATTGCCTATATTCAGTTTTTAATAACTGCCAATAATTCATATTTTATGAGAATTGCCATTTATTATTGGTAACAATGTAGTCCCCTTTTAACAGTGAGATTTTTTACTTCTGTGAAGTGAGCTCCTAACATTGTTAAAATGGCTGCACAAGTACAGTAATATTCAAATCAGAATCATGAATCGATCGAATTCAGGAATAGTCAATCAGAGTCATCAATAATGTGTTTTAGAGTTGTGAATTATAATGATTTGCTAGGAGTCTTAGTACATTGGATATGTGTACCTGTAAATTTATTAATTGTAATATGCTGCACCAGTCTTGTAGCAAATGCATGAGAGAAATGTAACTTGTCTGAGTACACATGTTAAACTTTACTGTAGTTTAAAGTGTGATGATTTTGCATATTCAGGCAAAAATGGTTATATTTTTTCTGCTAGGTTGAATCAGAATACCGGAACTGATTCTTTTCTGATACATATTATTAAAAAAAATATGATGATGCCGTGCACTTCATAAATTGCCTTAGAAGGAAAATTATTAAGCCATCAATACGTAGTTTCATGTTTGTGCAAAATAAAGATTTAATAAAGCATTTCATGACAGTTTTTGCAATGTTCATTTACGATTCCCCCTCACACATATTCTGAAGATTGCAGAGACTATCAAAAGTGAATATGTTACAGTTTTCTACATTGGTTGTGCAAGTGATCAAACACAAAGGCAAAAATTATAATTAACAACAAAGTAGTACTATGGGTCAACCTTCACATACGTAAGTGAGGAAACATTAGATGACTGAAAGAAAGCTGGCAAATTAGATCACAATCAATGGGTTTGTAGAACTACATTTTCAAAATACAATCTCAGAAACAAAAAGTATACTACATAATATCATTGACAAACTAACGCTATTCAGCACTAGTGCAAGTCATGGGAACTTTCAGAAAGAAACAAAGATTTGTCTTCCCAATAAGGTTCCTCATACCAATATCAAGAATAAATTTAAAATTAACTAGTGGTGCCACAACCTACATATTTCTTTGTTTCACTGGAAACGGTTACACTAATGCATCTTCTATCCCAGTAGCACTTCAGAAGTGCCTTGAAAAAATATCCCAACAAAAATGTAAGATTTTAAAAAATCCTTAATTTTTTTATTTCAATATTAGTTTTTAAAGAACATATTTATTAAAGAAAAAATCACTATCTTTTTATATTGTAGTGTAGAAAAATGCCACATAACTTCTGCAATTTTTGTAAAACCAGAGATTTCAACGTAAATGAGACCTGCGATATTCTTTTCAGGTGTTTTCTCACTAGGGAGTTTGTGCACGTCATGGTGGAAATACTACACGCCATAGCGGACAACACTATCGATCATCTGTGCATGCGTGAAAGTGATTCGAAACTTGAACCGTAGAGAAAATAACTACCTCTTTAGTCTGTGCTTGAACTATGCATGCGCAGAACATCGATAGTGCTTTTAACATTCGAGGGTGCTCACACTTCCTACTATCCGAGGACAACTTGCAGGGCCTCGACTTCGTTTAAATCGATCGGGGAAAATCAATTTTCTTTTTGTCAGACAATTTCTTTCGTCAGGAAAGGTGCAATCGTGCTTCAAATGACTTATCGACTTACACTAAATCCCACTTGTGTTCAGTAGCGGTTCATTGGCTACGGGCGCTCACTGTATGTAGATGGAGATTGTTTTACGATATGCCGTGCTTTTCATACCCTCCCCCCTCACTGGAGTTGAGTTTCTTATAGACTTGATGCCCGCAATTTTAAAACATAAAAATCCAACAAACAAGCTCCATATAAATCAAGACAGCAAGAAAGAGAATGATTTATCCACTATCAGGGATTCCTGGACGGATGACCGTCTGGGAACCCCGGCTACTAACGGCGCCGAGCCGCTAGCCGAAGGGATAAAAGGCACTGACTGACTGCGACGAAGTTATCGAAGGATTAGTCCAAATACGCAACAGATTAAAAAAACATTTTTTTCGGTATCATGGGACCCCAACACGTGTATTTCCACTGATATCTCGAAATTGATTTTCCGTAGCATTACATGACTTTCTCTACATTACGTGTATTTCACTCAGTATATATGTACGTATACGAAAAATTAAAAAAAGGAAGTAGAATAGTACAATACTTTTCTTTGCGAAATCAAGAGATTCGATCAGGATGAAACCGTCCTCTCGGAAATTAACCATTTTTTCGATGTGTTCCTTTTCTTGGGCACCAATGATACGTCATCAACACTGCTTTTCATTCACATTTCTAGGCGTGCCTATTTTTTATCATCTTCCTTCATGTTAAGGAGTGTGGTTGACTCCATCCCGAAGAGGTTTGGTTTTCTAACATTCTCTAGAGGTGATATTTAGTGTTCTGTGGGTGAGATACCATATCTCAAGGAGACGGTGGGGTGAAGCCACTGAATAATGTGGTTAAACGCTGGTATACCTTGTACGAAACCACCGTATTGCATTATGGGCAGAGAGTATACTATGGGTGATTATGGGATTCTCGACTATGGTCTATACCAGAGAGTATACTATACCACAGTCTATTAAGTACTGTCTGTTAATAGACATCACTATATCCCTCATGTCTGTCCGTATTGTACGTAACCAAGGCTAAGCAAGAATATATTCAAATTAAGCCAATCCCAGATGTCAATCACTGTGTGATTATTAGTTTGTTTACCTTTTGCACGCCGCTATAATCACTTTGTTTATCTTTTTATGCTAAAGATAGCAATAACTTGTGAGCATCAATATAATATTAAAATGTGTCGTTTTGGTAATGTTTAAAACTCTGAAATAGAATCTATTATTAAATATTCAGTGCCGAAAAACAGCAAATGAAACAGAAAGTGTGTGGAAGCAATTTCAAGGATTTTGTGAAAAAGTAATGGACAGCACAAATTACAAATGAAGAAATTACACATATTTTAGACAATTGAAATGAGACGATTAAATGGTGAGGAGCCTTTAGTGTTCTGTGGTGAGGAGTACAAAGAATATGCTATCTAAACTATGTGGAACGTTACAACCAAAATTATTCAGAAAACACAAATGAGTACTCAGATGTGTTCAGTCCGTTCGAAATTGACGAATCCCACTGCTAATTCAGCTTGCACATCTTCCATTTCAAATACTTCCATGAAATACCAAGACATGGAAAACTGAACTTCCTACAACTTTAATAATTGTGTTGTTAATAAATGTTCTTGTAAGTAGCTTTGTTATAATTGTTTTTGAGTTTTAATACCACAAAATCGAAACATATTTGAAATCATTTTCTTCATTACACTGATATTCATATTTTACTTGATTATACTAAGTTATTCCAGGAGGCAAAGACAACTCGGAGCTGAATAAAAGTTTCATATATTCCGGTAGCAATTTTGAGTAATATTTCGTAATTCCTGTAATTTTAATTATCCATTCGATTCATGTAATGTCTTAATTTGTGAAATAGTCACACCAAATATAACTGGAAGTGCTATGATATTACTTACGATAATACTATACAAGGATAAATTGGCAACATGGATTTTGTTTAGTAAACATTGAAAGGTTGACAGCCTTGTTCTCATTTCGAAGAAGTCTAAGCATGCGTCAGAAGTATATTAAGTCTGAAAAATATTTAAAATATTTTAAAAGTTACGCACGTAAATTAGCAATCTTACAGATTATGTAAGAATGAAAAAAACAGATGTTATGCTTATCTCCAGCACTATAGAAATACGAAGACAGAAGAAAACTTGCAGATGTTCAATTGTTTTATTGTAAAAGGAGATCCTAAGGAGTAGTGAAGATCTTGGGAGATTGATATTCAGAAGGTGAAGCATTCAAACCGCACTAGTCTTCTGATAGAACTGGGAAGTGCGCGCATTTAATCAATATTCGGATTATTGTTTCAACACAAATCGGCATGATTCCCTTGCGATCTATAGTAAAATCTGCTCCTGCAATTCGTCAGGTAATCGTTCCACGCAGATCCTTCAGGAGCGGTGATGGCAACATTGCTGCGCCTCCTAAGAACTGCATTACAACAAAAGTAAGTATCGAAATTGAATGATTTTTCCACTTTGGTTTTTAAAAGACAAAGTTTTACAAAACTGAGATCAGTTTCGTAATAAGCAAATGTCTTATAATTCATGTTTCATTGTTAACAACAATAATTAGTATCGGAATGAAGTAATACCAGAACTAATCCATGACCTATTACCTATCAGCAATAGTGTCACCTTTCGCAGGACGAATAGACAAATTTAAACACGAAACATGGGAATTTTTACAAAGTGCGTCTAATGTACAACAATATTGATATCGTATCATCTTATTAAAATCAAATAGTATAACTACAACAATTTATTATTGTAGCTATACTTTTATTGACAATTCTAGACTACTCTTAATAATTCTTATATTAACATTTATTATTGGTCTTCACCCTTCGTTAGATTTACGTGTATAATTAATAGATTTAAAACTTTAAAAAGTAAAACATGTTTAATTAGTTACAAATTGCTCTCAGAATTACATAAATGCTACGTTTCGAGTATAGATTTTAGCTATCTTTAGGATAAAACAATGCTTATTTTCTATTACAGTACAAAAAATAATTTTGTTCATATACCTTTTACCATGTTAGTCAATACAACATTCGGAAACTCAATTAAAAACCAATCAATGACTGTAATTTATTTTTATATGACAGTGGTATCCTCGAATATTTAAAGAAATCAAACCTCTTTTTTTTTTTAAAACATAATTATTTTTATTGGCCCAAATTTACTAAAAATACGTTTGCCGACAATGTCGCTGCATCATCAGGAAGTCCGAGACAAAGAAAGGAAAAACCGACATATTAAAAGGCAAAAAAAAGAAGAAAAGAATCAAATAAAATTAACGGAAAGGACTCAGAACGAGTTTGATCGAATCTCCAGCGTCGAAATCCGAAAGCCAAAATAATTTGGCTTTACATTCTAAGTTTTAAACGTGTTAACTATATAAGTAAAGCATATGTCCAAAAAGATAACAAATATAAAAATAAGAATTTAATGTAAATAGTACGCCTTAATAATTCTCCAATCTGCTAATTTAATAAGATACCTTATTTCGTAAATAACTATTATATGTTTTTAGAAAATGAGATGATTTATCAATTCTATTTTTTTCTTTCAGCAAATGATTATGATGGGTGCAGTACTTCTTATAGGCATGTGGGCTTATCCAGTTTATATTCTTGGACGCATTAAGAAGGATTATGAGAAGCAATAAAGCATTGAAGTTGAGAACATTTGTATTAAGAAGAATTAGTTGCATGTGAAATACAAGCTAACAATAAAATAAATATTGAAATTTGAAAAAATCTTTACTTTATTGTGAATTGCTTCAAGAAAAAGCACATTTTCGAAGAGTCGGTTGCCTCCTTGGGGCGACTTGTCTGTCCTTACGAGTCTGCTTACACCATCCGAACTTTCAGGTCATTCCTGTTTTCATTACCTTCCGCATTTTGTACAAGTAATAGTAAGCGGAAGTCAGAAAACATTTCAGACACAATTACTGAAAGAAAACTCAAATTATAGTCAAGAGTTTAGGGTGAGTTTCTATTTTGTTAGCAATACAGAAAAATCAAATCTTTTCGTTCGTTATACCGTTAAAAATAAGTTTCCTATAATTCGACAACGAAAATATCTAGTTTCTGAAATGTTAATCTCTCGCTTTTTAAAATTTTTATTATTATTACTATTATTTTTTCATCTTTCAACCATTCGTTGAGCGCTTTGCACTTCTCGGAGTAATCCTCCATTAACGTGTTTTTACTTTTAATATTAGTCAAGTCTCGTCACGTCGCAGTCAGTCAGTGCCTTTTATCCCTTCGGCCAGGGGCTCGACGGCGTTAGATCCCGGGGTTCCTGGCCGGTCACCCAACCACGAACCCGCAAGTCTCGAATGCGCTTAACCTTCGTGACTTCACGGAGCGTAGTAAACGCATTCGGCTAGCGCCGCCATTGTTGGGAAGGGATTCTGAAACTCAAGAAAGCGTGCGCAGATGATTTTCTCCCCCATACGTCACATACTGTTTTTGACTAAATAAATAAATAAAAAGTGCCCGTACTTGGAATAGCGGCCTTATTTGGGTCTGTTTTACAGTGTTGGTAGCCCTGACTTGCAGGCAGTGACGGCTCGTCAATGTTCAGGGACAGCAAAACAGATTACTATTAGTAGTGGATCCAGGAGAGACGGGAGCCGTGCACCCCTGGTTCAATTTTTTCTCATATTTCCTCGTAACCACGATCCTCTCGATCCAGATAAGTTTTGCAGCGTACTTCGAACTCATTAACCAAGGCAGAAACAAGCATTAACGTGTCAGCAAACTAGTGGTGCTACAAAATTGCACATTCTCGCACTAGTTAGTTTTGCAATCTCCTGGCGTTTGTCATGTAAATCAGTGAATCTAGCCTTATCACTACCAAAACTTTAAGAAAAAATTTGAAGCAGTTTTTGAGATAATCTTGTTTTTAAAATTGCCATTATTTCGCGCAAAATTACGCGAAACTACTTATATTTTGAAAATGTTGTACGTGACCTAATTTAAAGATTCATTTTGAAGAACGGGTTTCATTTAGAATAATCTCCACCCTAAATATTGTAGTAATAGAAAGACGCGGAAAAACTTTTGTAATTTTTGAAAATTCAGAGAATGCAACAAAAATTGGCCTTTCGCCATTTTTATACTCCTACTTTTTTACTCCGAAAAAATTAAATCAAAAATGTAGAGCCATTTTTGAGAATAATTGAAAATGAAGCTTCATGTAAAGAACTCCCAAAATTAAAATATACATTTGAAGTTCTAGGGGCCACAAAGTCTGACAAATCGATAAGGGAAATTTTATCGACAATCCTGCTACTTTTTAGTCTCTAGCGTTGTTCACAGACACTGAAGTTTCCCAGTAAAGTAATTTTTCTGTAAAAACGACGAATCCTGACAATGAACACAATATGTTACAGGAAGTAACTGACTACGTAAAGAAACAAGATTCGGTATCAGAAACTTACAACAGGAATCCTTCTGCCGAAAAATCACCGTTTTTTGCTGCAGCAGTAAATAACTTCCTATACTACGTATGTAGTATGGGAGAAAGTAACTAGTAACTCGCTAGATATCTACCAAGATCCCACGATATACAAGCATTTTCCGGTAAAAATCTAATAGCAAATGAAAATGGTAACTAACGTATTTCAACAAAAATCTAGTAAGAAAATAATTTTAAAATATTAATATATTAGGTTTTATTAAAATTCACATTTTAAAAAGATCTGACAATGTAGCAGACAATACTGTACCAGCGCCCTCTAGAATATATATTACGTAATCATATATGAAGTTATATTACGTAATGATATAAATGAGAGTAGATTAACATTATACAATTTTTTAGTTTCAATGAAAGGTAAAGTTTAACATTATTCAAAAGTTTAACTGTTAAACTTTTGAATAATGTTGGTACAAAATCTAATAAACTGTTATATCATTCTGATTTTCTGCATATTTTTCATCCGTTCAGTTTCATTAGTGTAGGAATTCGGAGAGTAGCGTACCCGTGCGAGAACTCTCGCATGTTAAACCCCACCCTAATTTTCCTAAGAGTATCGTGAAACTGAAACATGAGAACATTTGGTCTGTTTCCATCGCAGTTTCCTCCACATGACTTGTAGACCACGGCAAAATGTTAAATGAATGGTTGCACTACACACGTAAGAAACAGTGTTCATCGGTATCAAGCAACTATTAATAACTCTTGTTCTTGTCACGAGATCAAATTTTGAATTAATATTTATCCAAATAAACCTCGCCAGTCTGCGCAAACCACGGTGGTCATAGAAAGCTTAAATATAAGATGGAGGAATCAACGCCTTCTAAGTTTGGCGTCACAAAGATGGCCACCAGCACCTCGGGCTGAAATATAGGTCATGGAGGAATATATTGTTTTCCCCCATGTATAGGTGGTATTGAAAAGCTCCGAACCGGTAAAAATTTAATGTCCAAGAATATTTCATCCTGTATATTACGATATGATGAACGTTTCTTTGAGGTCTTTGGCCTCAATATTTTAGTTTTTAAGACCCTAGTACGCTTAGTTTAGGTGGGCCGAGTATTGCGGGTTGCATTTGACATGAATATTTAGATGCGTTTTTTTTTAACAAATATTGATTGCTTGTGAGAGTCGCAACAGGTATGCACACTACTGAAATAATATAGGAGGCGATATTAAAATGAATCACATTAAACTTTGGATTAGATTAGAAGGTGAACAAGCTGACATGCTTATAAATACGTACTTTATACAGTGCAGTTCCAGGAAAGCGACCAACGCTACTGGTTGTGCAAAATTATACTATTAGAATGCGTATGTCTGGGAGTCGTTTCTCCGGAGATGGCGATAAGAGAAGATAATATTCAACTAAATATATTTTAATAAAGCTGTCCGAGTGTTGCGAGATGCATTTGACATTAATATTTAAATTCATTTTTTCAACAAATCCTTCATATTTTCAAAGTTAAAGTGCAAATTGCCACGTCTCCGTTGGGATTTACACTTCTATAATAGTAATAAAATATGGTGGTTTCAGTTCGAGCATTGAGCACCGAAAAAAATTGAGAAAATGTGAAAAAGTGTCCTTTGGGCGGCAAAAGATGGCAGCTGGGAAAGGAATAAGGCATAATCCAAAAGCTAGTCGAGACTAAAACGTTTAGAAACTAACTACAGTGAGAAAGTCTGTGCCATTCTACAGCCCCACTAATTTATTTACTTACCATACGTTACATACAAGGAGAAATTTCAATGAAAAAAATTCGTGCGGGTTTTGAGAATTTTTTTAATTGCATAAATTTCAGACCCGAATTAAGTGAAAACATTGTTTTTCAAAAAATTGTGCATAACCGTTTTTAAAGAGCAGATTTTTTACAATCAACTTTGATGCAAAAATCGTTATCTCCAATTTAGTAGTTTTCAAATGTTAACTTTTTGGGAATTTTCCAAAAACGGAACAATATTTTTAGCACCATGTTTTATAGCGTTCCTTATTACATTTCAGAGGAAAATTTGGAGCAGTTTTTTAGAAACAAATTGCGTATATTTTGCTCGAAATTCCACGGAAACTACTCATATTTTTGAATAATTGAACATAAACTTATTTAAAGATCTGTCTTTACCGAGCAGATTCCATTAAAGAAAAAAATCTCTGTTCAATATTACAGTTGAAAAAAGATTGCCACGAAAATTGTGAATTTTTAGTTTTCAAAAAATGTATGATTTCAACGAACATGAGACCACTACCATTCGCTATTTCCATTCGTCCTTTACGCTATCCAAAGACAAAGTTTGATAAAAAAAAGGTCATGTTTTTGAAAGAAAAATTGAAAATTTTTGCGTAGCTTCACGTGAAATGCCTTCAAAAATAAAAATATCCATTTGAAACTCCCAAAGCAACGAGTTCAATAAGATCGATTAAGGAATATCAGTTTTGGAGTAAATCGGCTGAACGGCTTAGGCCCTAGCGTTGACCACAGACGGACGGAGAGACAGACTTTTGCCGTGAATCGATTGATTGTTTAGTGATTCCGGGCGTGTCAACTACTATGGTCATTAGTCCCGTAAGTGTAGGGTGTGTTTTTTTCTCGGGAGGTGGCGGTGGTCTTCCTCCACTGGATGGCCAGATCCGGCGCCGAGCTACCGTCGGCTAACGGGGTTTTCCCCAACCCCAACCATCTTCCACCAGCGGAGCACCGCCCCAGCCGGGACAAATTAATGACCCCGACCGGACTCCCGGCATGTGTGGTAGTGTAGTGCATGCTAGTGTGTGTGTGTGTGTGTGTGTAAGGGGTGAGGATAGGACAAGGAAGAGGAAGGAAAGATCACGCACGGTACGCGGCCCGTTTGTTAGGGTACTGCTCCGGCATTCGCTTGGTGTTCATCGGAGAAACCACGGAAAACTACCGATCAGAGCAGCCGGCCGCTAGAATTCTCCTCCAGACAGCGACTGAATTCGACCTAGCTGACAAGCTAGCGTCGAAAATCCTGCCACCGTCGGGACTCGAACCTAGGTCCTTCCAGTTAGGTGGAATGCAGTAACATCAGTTGATGCACTGAGCCACCGCTTCTGACCCGTCAATCGATTTTTCGGTATCAAAAATCAACAAATGTGGATTCTAGCTTCATCATGCGTCAGTTTCTTCCGAAATTCAGTAACAGGATTAATCCATTTTTCGTTACCAGGCCCGGTAGAAAGAGATTTTCTGGCGAAAATTGGCAATTTTTCAGCTCACGAATTCATAACTTTCGAATAACGACGAACTTCTTAAGGAGTGAAAGTAAACATTAGAAATAAAACAGACATAAAATTATTATTAAGGTACTTAAAACTTAAAATGACAAAGGTAGTAGTGTTTGGTGTGGAAGGCACGTCACGCGGGCCAGTGCCGGGCCAGGGGCAGGGGGAGGGGCAGAGGCAAGGGTAGGGCGGCCATGGCCACCACCACGGCGGGCAGCACGCGGCGCGGCGCGCGGGGGCGGGGCCGGGGGCGGGCCCTCGCCACGGCCGCGGCGCCGCCGCCGCACTCCTGCGTGCTGCGGCTCAGGAGGGCCCCCACGTCCTGCCGCACACGCGCACGCCGTGCACTCCAACCAACAACCTAGCCACCCAATTCTACTCCAACCTAATGCAGATGCCAAATTTAACCGGATTCAACCTAGCCAGAAACTCCATCTATTCCACAAGAATAAAAACTTTCCATATATTCCTACTACAATTTTCCGAAATGGACCTTGATTAGAGGTGACCATTAGGTTTCCTCGATCGTAATGCTAGTTGTACGATCAATTTTAGTTTAGTTAGTAAGTCAACAAACATATGTAGAGTTAATGTAACTGAGCTATGTAAATATCAAGGAAAACAATAAATTGAAAAAAAAAAACAACAACAAACCATGCACTACGTCACGCACATTGGGAACATCCCCTACCTGTAACGCGAGTTTTAACCCTTTAGATTTGGCCCAACGCTTGCACTCTCCACCCCCGCCCCCACCCACATTTACAAAAAGTAAACAAATATCGTATTATATAAGTTAAAACATTTTGAATTCATTTTATTTTGTTATGATATATAAAAATTTAGAATACTTAAACAAGTTTAGTATATCTTGTATAATAAAAGGGAATTCACCGACGTCTAACCGACAGGCTGACTCGTGGCGCAGAGCGAAGTAGCTCGCCTTTCACCAAGGAGGTCCGGGTTTGATTCACGGACAATCTCATGTGAAATTTGTTTCAACAAAACGAGTTCAGCTGCTTGACAATGGCAAGTCCAACCTCTGTGAAGTGTCCTAAACGCTACCCCTATCCTAGTTCCTTCCAAATTCAGGCCGCTGTGTAGCGACGCAGGAGCGCGCAAAAGAGAGGCGCGTGCGCGGAGATGCTACCTGGCGGTCCTCTTGACGACTAACGGACAACGTAATGGAGGATTACTCTCAACGATATTGACTTTAAAAAACATATATAACGAGTATTACTCCTAAGCGCTCAACGCCAAATGGGGGTTACGAGACGCGTTGCGTCCTGACATCGATACCACAAAAAGTAGCTTATGAATAGATATGAAATTTTTAGACACTTCTTCAGGATTGTTCCAGTGTCCTTGCAAAGTTTGGTAAAGATTAACACAACCCAAATGCGGAAAATAAATAATTTAAATAATATGTTTGTAGACGCACCGCGATCATTTTTCGTCTCTCGCTTACAGCACGTGGTTCCTAATATATTCCGCCAGAGCCCAGTAGTGCTGCAGCAAAACTAGTACCTAATTTATTCGCTAGAGGCCAGTAGCGGTGCATAAGATAACAAAAAGTTCATCTAATAGCAATGTGTTGTAAAATAAAATGAAACAAAATTATAGTATTTTATTAAAATTTGAACCAATCACGTTAAAAATAATAATTTTAAACACCGCGGTTTATATAAAATAGATCTTTTCCCTCATTCGCAAGGATTGGATATGATGAAAATCCGGGCAACGCCGGGTATTTGGCTACTGTTATATAAATTTGAAACATACATTATTTCGAGCACATAAAACCAGTATTTTTGTAGTTTTTTTCGCCAGCCGAAGACTTCACTTTTGTTAACGTCTTTTAGTTTCATTTTATTACAGAACGAATAAAGAGGACGAGATAGGAAATTCATGGTAGCGTCGCATTCTGTTTTACCTCAAAAACGCAATACACTGGCAAGTATTCCCATGGAGGGCTTTACCGCAAATTGTGCACGGCCAACGAGTGCTAAACATACACTTTACTAGGGAATATTTTAGAGGTCAAAATGATACGTTTTCTTGCATTTTTCTAGTACCTCAAAAGTACCTCTCTATAAGAAGTAGCAAACTGTTTACTTTTATTCTGCAAAAGTTTAAAATATTGTGAAAAAATGGTAATATACACATTTAAGTAAAGATTCGGGTTCCACTGATCCACCCCTCAAATCCTGGCAGTGCGTGGCGGGCGCAGCGATACATTACATCAGAAACAACACAGAGGACACCATCGGAACTGGAAGCCTTGAAACGCCCCTCCCAGAGGCCACAACCATATTAGACATTATAAAGTTTATTAAAGACAGTAAAACACTTTATTCAATATTTCACACAACAAACACAGTTATACTAATTTCACTGGAGCATAATACAATCATGATGTTTTGATAATTCTTTTACTTTCTCGTATACGCAAGTATACGGTGTATATATGTATGTATACGAAATAAGTTATGTAATGCTGCGGAAAATCGATTTCGAGATTTCAAAGGAAATACACGTTTTGGGTTCCCCATACCGAAAAAGTGTTTTTCGAAACGTCCGTCATTCTGTCTCTCCGTCTGTGAACACCACTAGCACTTAAACCATACATAGGAGTTTTTCCAAAAAAACATATTCCCCAGTCGATCTGGGTCGACTCGAGGAGCAGCGATTTTGAAAAACTTTCTTCAAAATTTGGGGGTACTTTACATGAAGCTCCTGGGACATTTTCAAAATTTTGCATACATATTGTATTGTTTACATTATTGCATTTGTAAGTGGACGTGCTTCAAAAGAAACTTTTTCGTAAACTAAATAGGTTCTATAATATTCTTAAAGTAATATTTCGGTTCTATTATTAGAGAATCGAAAAAAAGGAGAAAATGTCAAAAATGTACTTTGGGCGGCGATAAATGGCAGCTGGCACGAGGATGTGGCAAGAACGTAAAGCCAGTCCACTCCAAGGAAATTAGAAAACTTTACTACGGGAAATCTGCGCCATTCTGTAGCACCACTAGTTTATTTGTGGTCAAGCAATATGCGACCAATTTCATGCAGTGGGGCCACAGGTGGCTGAAACAGCTGAGGTTTTGGATTTCCTTCTGTTTATATATTTATCTATCTCCAAGCACCTGAAGATGACAATAAAAAGAATTATCAAAACGTCATGATTGTAAGATGCTTCTCTGAAATGTGTATAACTGTGCTTTTTAAGTTAAATATTCAATAAACTGTTTTACTGTCTTTCATGTACTTGGGATCTTTATTATATTAAAAAAGCAATATAGTTTATATAAATAAATTAATGGCAACAACTGTTGTCCTGAGCCAACTCATCAGACAGATTGGAAAGTTAAAAAAGAAAAGGGGATCCAGATAGTTCCCAGATTAATTCCGGGCGCCCGTTTGCGCCCTGTTCTGAGACTCACGTGGATGTAGACCTTCTGGAAGACGCCTGGATAACCCTGCGCCGCGCACCCTTTGCCGAAGGACGTGATTCCCGCCTGCTTCCCCTCGCACATCAGAGGGCCTCCCGAGTCCCCCTGCAAACACACACATGGACACGAAAGTAGAAAACACTGCCAACGTTAGGTTGAAAATCAAGATTGAAACTAGAACATTGAATGCTACAACACCACAATATTTTTGGCATTATTTGTAACTATTGCGCTATTTAGTTTTAGGAAGTTATACAAGTTTTATTTCTCGAACATGCACGTAAACATACTACAAAAATGTTTAAATATGCACAGAAATATTTAAAATTCGCAACTGTGTGTGATTTTGCAAGAAAGGCATGAGATTTTGCAAAGTAAAATATGTGATTTCGCTCAGAAAACCTTACATTGTAGAAGTAAACGGATTAAAAATTCGGATTCAGCACAGAAAGAGGATAGGACCTAGGAGCGAACCTTGCGGGATCCCATGCTTAATTGGCAAAGAACTGGAAAGATAAGTAAATAATGTCCTGTCGTGCCAGTACGGTATTTCTACTCTTTGAATTTGATATTTAAGTATCGAATAGAGAAGACGTAATCGAATCTAGGGCAATACCACGAATTCCATATGGAAGTAATTTTGAGAGCAAGATGTTATGGTCGATAACGTCAAAAGCTTTCGAAAGATCTAAAAATATTCTAATGAGTGCTTCATTTTGGTCCATTGATAAAGCAACATCTTTAAGAAAAAATGGTAGTTTCCGTAGATTTTGATTTTCTAAAACCGTGTTGCGAGTCTGAAAACGCTTTGTCATTTCCGAGAAAAGTTTGCATTCAAGTTTAGAAAAGCCTCTCTAATGTTTTTGAAAAAACTCTCAAGTGTGAAACTAGCCAATAATTTTGAATTCCATTTTTGTTCCGTTTTTTTAAAAAGTGGCTTAATTGTTGCTGCATTTACTTCTTATATTTTCTTCTTATGCATTTCTCTCTTTCTTAATGCATTTCGGTTAAACAATAGATTATATACACTTACGTTGCCACACATGCAGCAAACACTTGGGTCTAAAGATGTGAACATTTTTTTATAATGAATTAATGTATTTTAAAAATCGAGATTGAAGAGAGTAAAGCAAATAAATATAGTTGCCAGTTGTTTTTTCGTTTTTTTAGCAGAGAAGGTTGCTCTTTGTGTCTGGTAAAATACTTACCACACAAACATCTTTGGAAACATTGTAAATGCACAAATGTTGATCGGTGGCCAATGGCATATTCCTTCGGCATTCGTCCAGAGAAATAATAGGAAGATCTACCACATGCAATGCATCCTCCTGCGAGCAATAATATTTTAATTAGTGGTGTTACACAATGGTACAAACTTTCTGGTATTATTGAAGGCAGGTTAACGGGGCTTGGTCAGAAGTAAAAGAACATCTACAACCTGAATGTTTGCCGACGTTTCGGAAAAATTAGTTCCATCCTCAGGGCTGGAATAATATGAGAAAGGAAAACAACATATATTTACTTTAATGCTAACATAGAACACGTGTCAGATGCTAAAACAATTCTGGCTGCAGTTAAACACATTTACAATTTTTGCACACAAACGTTACATATCTGTCAACCACCATGTGAATCCATAATTAATGTGCTGCATGCTCCTTCATCGCAGGCACCTCACAGGAAGTGAGGGACATGCAACCCTCCTCACCACACCAACACAGTGAGATCTCACCGCCCAACATTCTACTAGTATTAGATTCATCATGTTGTATGTTGGTGGGATGAGGAGGATTGTATGTGTGTGAATTTTTGATGGAAAGTTTGCAGTTCGCTGCCGTCAAGTACTGTACTCTTTTGGACTTACAGAATATTTTAGGAGACAATAAAGAATCGGATTGTCACGGTATATCGTCCCCTATTGTGAAAACCATTTTACTCTTCTTGGAAAGTAACAAAAAGAAACAGTTTTCATGCCTACTGAAAAGTTTGGAATTTTGAATTTACGTGGTTTTCTTAATAAGAGACTTTTTTCTTAACAAAGTGAACGTAAAAATATGCAGTAAAACATCTGCAAATTCTTACAAATTTTCCGGCAACTGCTTTATGTGCACCAAATCGATGTGAGATTCCCCATCCTAAAGCAATGCATATAGTGCCAGGCGGTGGGTCGTGGGATGATATATTCACAAGCTGTATTTCATGGGATAGGTTAACCGGCCGCGAAAGCTGCAAAATAGAAAAACATATATTTTAAAATAGTATAATACCCAACTAGTTTAATACGTTAAGCTTTATTCCATAAGGGCATGTTGAGTTGATTGATTGATTGTTAATGATTGCGGGCGAGTCAACTACTGAGGTCATTAGTCCTGTTTTTTCATCGGGAGATGGCGGTGATCTTCCCCCACTGGATGGCGAGATCCGGCGCTGACCTGCCGTCAACTAATGGGTTTTTCCCCAACCAACTATCTCCCATCAGCGGGGCCCAGACGGGACAAGCTCTAAGCTCACGACCCGAATTGTTGTAGTATAATACATGTTAGTGTAAATGTGTGTAAGTAACGGATGAGGATAGGACAAGGAAGAAGGAAAGATCGCGCGCGGTCCGTGGCCCGTTTGTTAGGGTACTGCTCTGGCATTTGCCTGGTATTGATCGGAGAAACTACGGAAAACTACCGATCAGAGCAGCCGGCCTCTAGAATTTTCCTCCAGACAGCGACTGAATTCGATCTAGCTGAAAAGCTAGTGACGAAAATTCGGCCGCCGCACACTGGTTCAATGGGACCTAAAACCTGGTCATAATTACAAATGCTAGATTTGCGTAAAAACAGGTATCAATGGGTTTTTGAGGTCGTTGAATTTGAATGTCATAATGAAATTTCAAAATTCATTATGGAAAATTTTAAAATTCATTATATCAACATGATTTCATCTTTTTGGCATAAAGGAAAAGAGACAGTGAAAACGGACACACAACGTAGGAAGTGGATTTACTATCGACTGCAGAACTCTCGGGAGATCCAATACTGATCATGAAGGTCATGACACCGGAAAACAAAGATCACTTCTGCTGCGTCACTGAAAGTCAGATGCTCGAGAAAGAAAATGTTTAAGAAAACATGCCGTCATTCAAGGTCAAAAGGGCCATCGAAAATGCAGCTGACACACATCTCCTAGCATCACGTGGCGAACAATTATTAATAAAAAAATATTTGAGGTAATTATACTCACAAATACGATAATGTATACAAAATGTCCGTAAAGTAAATATTGACGACATGGGAAATATTTCAAAAAATACTTTTGTTTCATTTAAAAAACATTTAAAACACAAACAAGAATACTTGACTGTGGCATAAGTTCATTTAAGACTATCCATACAAAAAAATTAAAGAAAAAATCCGGTGTTCTTTTAGAGAAAATTGCATTTGAGGGTTTCTGAAAATACCGAATTTCAAGCAATATACATTTACAATAGAATAATTATATTATAAACAAGTTATATATGTATATGTAAGTACGTGTTGTGTATATATACCGCAATATTCAAACAATTGCCACCCATCTGTCGGGAATCAATGCTGTACAGACCTGATTTCGTCAGCACTTATTTATTGAAAAATATTATATGTTACTGAAAAAATGGTCAACTGTAGTTTGAGCATCATTAAGTTCCCTTTTACTCCCATAGATCTCATTGTCTTTGTTTCTACAAGACGATAAGAATTCTTCAAGTACACTAAAAATCTTAAAGTGCTCGGTGGTCCGGATTAATATTGTTTAATCATTCCAAAACTTTATATCAGTAATTTTCATATTAAAAGTAATAATGAGAGCGAGAAATAGAAAAAATATACTGAGAAAATAATTCCCTGTGGCGTCGAAGACACTTCAGGGATATGTGGTGTTAAATCTTACTATGTAGCATTGCAGTTAAGTGGCTATAAAATAAAAAAGTGCAGGTATGTGCAGATAAATGTGTGTTATTCTGATTAAGGGAATTCTACTTGATATATAAAAAAATGATTCAGGCAGTAATACGCAGGACAAAAAATATAAACCACAATATACATGACTAAGATTGTTACGCTCGCTGATAGGTTAAAATTCAGCCGTATTATACATAAAATTATTAGACACTTTTCTTAAAAATATACTTAACTTATAGTCAAAAGAGTCTTCTATTCGGAAATATGAAAACAATTCTCAAAAAAATAAATTAAACACTTTTTTTAATTTCATAAATATAGTCGATAAAATCAATGAATTCGTTTGTTTCGAACAACGGTAACTTTACGGGACCGTGAGGACGGCAAAAATGATTGAAATAGCGTTCTGGAGCTAAAGTAGTGTGTCCCAAACGAGATTTGACGAGTCAGAATTCCGAATGTACACTTTGAATTTTGCCATTATGGCCACGTTTTTGGCCCGATTCAACTAGTGTGCGCCGTCGGGACTGGAACCTAGGACTTACCGGTCAGAGGCACTGCAATGACATCGGTTGATGCTCTGAGCCATCGTTCCCGATCCAGGATGTTGGGTAAGGGAGCTTCCACCTCGAGCCGACAGAAAAAACACACCAAGTTTTTTACGCACTGCATCATTCGCCTAGTTCGTCAACATGTGGATGTAAGCTAGATAAAATGGTTAGCAACGCAATATGTACTACAAATTTTGGCAATTTGGCAAGATTGGTCGATGACATTGCACTGCATTGGCATTTTTGGTCGATGTACTTCAAAATAGGTATAGTATTTTCGGTCGACTTTGCCGGCTAGCTATCAGTGTGCCCACACCTGGGTCTAGTTTAATTTCCTCGCTTAGGGAGTAAGGGGCACTTGTGGTGAATATGACGTATTCCCTTTACCGTATCTAACAAAATCCACCTGCTTCGAGCTTTTCTTCGTTACTAGTTATGGAAACAAGTAGGTTGATTGATACTTTGAATTTACTCCCAATACTCCCAATGTTCACTGTAAGAAACCTGTCAATTTTATTGATGTCAATACTCTCTAGTGGAGCGAATTAGTAACAACCTTCGTGGGGTTCACCTTCATTAGAATTTGGGGTACTTTTTTTAATGGGAGCTTCTGACAATTGTAATGTTCGAGAGCCACCAAGTGACTGAGCTCCGTAATAGTTGGCACATCTACGAGCTTTTTCACCAAGAAGGTTTATAAACTGTTAGTTTTGTAGTAACTATAATACATGGGGCCGCACCACAACTTTGCGCTTCATTTCAATTCAATTTCCATTCTAACTCAGCTCCACTTTGACTTTGTTGTGGCTGAGCGCTTCCGTGTGAGGCAGGGCGAGGACGAGAAGGTCAGAACAGCGGCGCGCGTAAGAGAGAGTCGGACAGACAGAGGGGGACAGGGAGAGAGAGAGAGAGAGAGAGAGAGAGAGAGAGAGAGAGAGAGAGAGACGGACAGACAGACAGTGAGAGAGAAAGAGAGAGGGAAGGAAAAATAGAGAGATGGAGGGAGGAAGGTCTGCCGGGTTCCGCTAGTAATAAGTAGAAGGTCGGGAAGAGGATTCTGAAGCTCAAGAAAACGTGCAGAGATTATACTTCTCCCCATATGTCACATACAGTTTTTACGGTTTTGACGAAAACAAATGAAAATGAAATTAAATCAAATAGTTTCGCGCTGAGCACAAACCCTTGTCTCCTTTCAATACGAACGAGTACCTGCAGTAGAGCGATGTCGTTCTGCATGTTGGGGAACTTAAACTCCGGGTGCGCATGGATGGATGAGACATTCCGCACGGTTGGTTCCCAGACTTTCTGCGGTATGCTGAACGTTGATCCCAGCACCACACGGAGCTGGTGAGGGCAATATACGTTGTACCTGCATTGCACAAATTCACAAACTTATCAACACACCACCGATAGTGTGACATACCAGACTGTCACACAATATTTTGATGGGAATTGGGGACAAGAATTTATTAATTTTTTCGTAAAAAGTGTAAATGTTGAGGGCATAGGCATGCAGGCAGGGCGTTCCTTAGCAACCAGGGAGGCGGAAGTAAATAAACATAGCGCGGCAAGTAAGACTGTGATATAAGGGCATGTAGGATTGGTGGTAAACTAGTAATGGGGTATGACGTAGAAGGAAACAAGATTGTTTTGGTAAAACAAGAGACAAGAAGATATGAAAGTTATGGAGGGTTGAACCTCGTAATATTTGAATAATTGAATAATTCTGGCATCGAGAGTCGGAAGTGAAACAATTAATAAGTTGAGGAGGACATTGACCCGGCAGCGGACCGAGAACAAGATACAAGAGAGAAGATTGGTCGGAGCGGTGGATTCTTCCTGGCCTCATCGTCCAAGAGCGCACGGATATATAAATAGTAAGAATAATAGCGCTATTTACAATTTTTACTACCGGTCATGACCAAGGTGACATTTTATATTACAAAGAATTAATCGATGAATAAACTTATAACGTCCTCATTCTGAAAAAGAAGAGCTGATTATCATTTCTTTGGCATCTTGGGCAATCCACAGTTTAATAATTTCTTTCCAGAAACAAATTTCAGATTCCTCGCTTCTTCCGTATGGAGAGCGGATCGAATGATCGTTTGCTAGGAAGAAAGTAAGTACCGGCGACGATTATATTCGTAAGGACCCAACCGGCAGAGCTAGTAGGATAATTATTTCCCTTTATATGTGTTTGCGGGAAATTTAAAATCGCAACCCTTTCCTGGCGCCCAAAAATGAAATAAGGAAACCGGTTGCATAAATAATTTAACAGAAACAGAGAGCGTTTCAATAGGAAGTGAAATATCCAAACTTTGACAGTAACTGAATCGGTGATTTTCAAATGGATAATAAGTCCACTTTTTTCGTAAAAAGATTTGAGATATACATTTTCGTTGTTTGTCTTCAAGTTATAGATCAGTGTAAAAATGAAGCTTGTCCAGCTTAAAGTATATCAGGCGTGGCTCGTCATTAAAGGCTCCAAGGCGTAGCTCTTCCTAGAGAAATTGCATCCAAAAAGCAATTTAAATATATATTTATAAACATATTTATTAATTAATAATGGAGTTCTGAGTTATATAACAATCATATCGAAACATTTCTTTGTCAGTTCGTTAACGGCCGTCCATAACGCATTTGAAGCTGTTGACAGGGAAGAGAAAAGCGTTAGGCTCCCACTTCATTCCGCCATAAGGCCTATGTAAAACGTAGAGGCGTGACGTCATTCATTCACTGCACAGGCCTACCGGCGATCGAAGGCTGCGGCCAGGCAGCTTTCAAGGTGGGGTCTAGGGTCTGAAGAAAGGTGTACTCACGAGATAGCGTTACTATGCAGTTCAGCGAGTAGCATTGCGCATCAAGTAGTTTTCCGAAAATGCGGTAAGACCGCTACTCCCTTAAGCCTTTATCAGACGCGCGAAGTCTACAGAACTGTAGTCATCGTGATCATAAGAGATTATGAATAGAAATGCAATGCAATGTAATGTAACGCATTTGCAGCCTTCCCCATTTAGAAAACCACGAGCCGCGACTGAAGTTATTCCCAACTAAAAAGTCTAATGTCTGAAAATGAGAAAGAAGCCGGACTAGTTTCTGATCCTCAAACAGAACTAGTATTATTACTGCAGCTAGGTAACGCCTGAATGCTTCTTGACAACAGTAAGACACTGAGGACATCACAGACTTCAAAATCTGCTGGTCAAACAATTTTAAGAAGAAACCCAGTCTCTTGCTCGTCCTAGCAGTCCTCATTGTGAACCTGGAGTGTCTCGTTCCAAGTGAAGCAGCTAACGCAGGGGTGTCAAACGGAGCACGTGCGTGCTCGCAGCACACGTCTGCTCTTCAAGGGTAGTGGCGTATACTTTGGGCTACCGGGGCTACCGGCGGTAGCCCGAGAAAATTACAAGAAAAACAATATATAAAGATAAATTATATTAAAAATAATTATGGGCTGAATTATTTTTCAGTGACATTCATTTTCCAAGATTCTGTATAATCGGTTCTATTGAGATCTGTATTATATCGCTCTGTCGTCGGCGCATCGGTCCTCTTAAAAGACAGCAACGCCGAAGAAACCGCTGGCACCCAGCGGCATCCAAACAGCGTGCGTTCGTTGCATGACTCACTCCCCCCTCCTACTAGTAAGAAAGGGCCTGCCGAGGGCTCAGGTTGCCGATTTCCCGAGCGGTTTCTTGACACGCTCGGAGCAGTTCAGAGGCAGTGGGCAGTAAACGGACTGGGTAAATTAGATGTGCGCAAGACATAAATGCTTGGTAGTTGATTGTAAATGCTTGCTTGACAACAAGCATTTCATACAATATATTATGTATTGTATGTCTGTTATGTCACAATATATTATATAGCGTGTTTTAAGTGTTAAAATTGCATATTAAGTATGTGATAGTGTCAAAGTTAACTATTGTCAATTTGGTAAGATATTTTGAAAAAAGTCACAGCAAACTTCGGAAGTTTATCTGACAATGAGTGTATTGTACAGCGTTTATTAGAGAAGCCTTTTAATCATAACGAGAAATTGTAAAAATATTGATGGTTTTTTGGAAAAATATTGGTTAGGTATTTTGGAAATGTAGGATTGAAAATGCACTTTTCGGGAGTAAAACTTTGGTATAAAATGCAAATGATATGAGGCTCCATGCACTAAATCTTTTCTTTGAACTATTTACTATTAGAGAAACATTTTTCTTATATTAGAAGGGATTTTCACATAAAATTTCAATTTTTTCTGAAGGTCGTCCAAAATGCTCAGAAATTTTACTAATTTTGGATATAAATAAAACAAGTCAAACCTATTCACTAAATTTGATGCTTTTTTTTTCATCACAAGTCAAAAAATTAGACCAATCGGAAGGGGTCATGCTTTTTTCGGCCGATTTCACGTGGAATTACCCATATCCAGATAATTTCCAGATATTATCTTGAAGTTAATAAATTTTTACATTAATCATTTGACATCATGATGGTGTCATACATACTGGTTCCCAGTACATTTAAAGACAAATGAAAGAATACTATAGGAAAACAAAATTCTCCTTATATATGAGCAGAAAGAGGACTTTTTTTTTTTTTCAAAAAGAAGCAAACGTACACATGACCTTTCCTACTCCATTTCCACCAAGAGCCAATTTCAGAAATTTGTTGATGAAGTTATTGTTTTTTGACGATAATAAATTAAATTAAAAATTTTGAAAAAAAATATATCGTTTTTCGTTTAGCTTCCTTTCATTTTCAGCAACAGCTGAGGTGTTTGGTGTGCTTCAGGGCAAATGTTGCGTAATTATGCGCTCTCCTTTGAAAGTTGCGGGAGAAGGTGAGTGGGACGGATTTTGTTTGGAATACTATTAAATCAAATTTTAGTTCGATGTCGATGAAAATACGTTTTCAATTACTCAGGAGCGAAAATTCCAGTTTTCAAATAATTTAATAGGTACCTTGATCAACTACTGTGTTGTATAGATAGTTGTATAGATAGTAACAGATAGGAGTAGGGATCCTGGAACAGAAGAAAATTTGCTTCTACACTGCACGTAACTGACAGTTTTGACTGTATGGAGAAGTCACAATAAATTAATGGTAAGGCGCATTTCAATACATTTCTGGTGTGATATTACTAACCGTCCTTTGGAATTGTAGATGCCGACGTTGTAGACGCAATGAGAAGCAGTGAGCACCACATCCCGTTTTAACAAAGTGCCTCCACAGTGATGTCTGTTGTTCTTATGAATATCCACCTGGGGAAAATACGCTTGTCTTAGAATAACATACATCACTTGATATTTTACTATTTTTTGAGACGAAATAATGTTCCCTGCCAGGGTAAAAACGACGCTGTAGCTTTCAAATACAAATCGTCTCAGTTTCTGTACCTGTGTGACAAAAGAAGTAGTGGTACTTCAGAATGGCACAGACTTTCTCGTAGTAACGTTTTCTAATTTCCTTGGTGTGGACAGGCTTTACAGTCTTGCCCCATCCTCTTGCCAGCTGCCATCTATCGCCACCCAAAGTATACTTTTTTAAAATTTCTCAACTTTTCAGTTTTATAATAGTAGAACCCAAATATTACGCTAAGAATATTAAAGAAAATACAAACCACGACCTCTAAGGAATTTTTTGTTCCAAAATTTGAAGCCGTTTTTAAGAAACTGGCGTTTAAGCATTACGATAAATGTGAAATTTGTAGTTCTTTTTCACAGAAAATGTTTGAGTTTTCGAAAAACGTCATTTAAAGTTATTTGAGTCACTTTAACTCACAAATGGAATAGTGTTTAAAAATTTCTGGAAATGTGCATATTAACAGCGTGAGAGATATTTAAAAAATTACATTTGTGTATTTTTTGAAAAAACAAAAGTATGCAGCAAAATTAAATTTATGGCCTCTTAAATAGAAGAATTAGCATTATCCGTACGAAAAGTTTTGAGAAAAAATTTCGAACAGTTTTTGAGAAAATGGCGTTTAAGCATCTGTGATAATGCGAAATTTTCAGCTCGTTTTCACAGAAAACTCTTGAGTTTTCGAGAAAATGTCTAAAACAATTTAAAGTACATGCAATCGTATATGTAATAATGTAAGGAAATCACTACTGATGAAACTAATTAATTTAAGTTAAATTTTTTAACTTTTTTAAAAAACAAAAGAATATATCAATATATGTATGCCACTTCATAGTCTACATTTAGCACCATCCCTACCGAAACTTTAAAGAAAAAAATGAAGCCGTTTCGAGAAAATCTTGTTTTTGTATTTTTTAAACTGCAAAATTGCATGAAAACTACTAAAAGTTTGAATAAAACGTACCTGACCTTATTGAAAGAACAAAGTATGAAGAATAAATTCCATTTAAATAAAAATCTCAATCTTCAATTTTGTAATTGTAGGAAGATGCCGAAAAAATTCAAACTTTTACAATTTTCGAAAATTCAGAGTTAACAGTGAAAATCGGACCTACGCCATCTTTATAAGTGTTACACTATTCTACAAGTTACACTATTCTTATAAGAAATATAAATAAAAAATTTAATAATTTTTGAGAAAATTTTGAAAATGCCTGGATTAGTAAAGTACCGACACAAATTAATGAATGTTTCTAAAAATCGCAAAGCTTTGACTCAGGCCAGATCAACAGGGGTTTATTGAGTTTGGAAAAAAGTCGTACGAATAGTTGAGGCGCTAGTGTTGTTCACATACACCAAACAGACGGACAGAAGGTGGGACGTTTTGAAAAAAAAAAAAAAAAGAAAAAAAAAACAACACTTTTTCGGTATCAGATAATGCAAAAACGTTTATTTCCTTTGAAATCTCGAAATCGATTTTCCGTAACATTACATAAAGTTCTCTATACTACTTTTATTACTTCGCATATACGTACGTATACGAGAAAGTAAAAAGCTCATTCAGGCCAAGGAAGCTAGGTACGGGATTGGGACTACTTCATGCTCCACATTCCTCCCGTAGCGCCAGGCAATAAAGCCAGGCGTGAGCAAAAAAAAAATGTTTACTTTAACAAAACCAAGATATAGTATAATGAATTAGTTTATATTTACATTGTATAATTTTAAAAAAGACTTAAATGCCTGTAACAAGTAATGTACTTCAGCTTCCGGGTCAATGACCCCCATCTCGATCGGGTTTTTGTCCAGTTTCCCTGATCCATTGAGCAAATGCTGATATGGCCCCTTGATTTGCTTCTGGACGTAAATGTAGCTTCACTGTGCGCATGTTTTGTTGAGCTTTCCGTTTGCTTGTAGTGGTAGTAGAACTTAGGGCGAGTTTCTATTTTGTTAGCAATTGAGAAAAATCAAATCTCTTTGTTCATTTACCGTTACAAATACGTTTTCTACAATTCGGCAACGAAAATATCTAGATTTTGAAATGTTAATCTCTCGCTTTTTTAATTTTTATTATTATTATTATTATTATTATTATTATTATTATTATTATTATTATTATTATTTTTAATATTTCAACTATTAATAGTTTAATTGTTGGGAAGGGATTCTGAAACTGAAGAAAGCGTGCGCAGATGATTTTCTCCCCCATACGTCACATACAGTTTTT
>BLKR01010033.1:0-72924 GCA_011170035.1 Teleogryllus occipitalis
GAGTTCGAATCCCGACGAGTAGAAAATATTTTCTGCTGCAGTAGGTCTTTTTTTTGTTTCTTTTTTGCAGGTTCACATAGTCCGTATTGAATATTGCATTGCAATTACGAATAATACGTGAAAATATATGCTGTTGAGGCAACACTTGTTTTGAACAGAAAACACTTTGTAAATAGTATGTATAGAAAGATAAACTTTATTTAGGTGAGTAAACTTAGACCACTCACTTCGATTCTCTAAATTAAAACTTGACGTAACTGAGAACAGTCTTGTCATAAGAGTTATTGTGATACATATATCCTTTATTTTTAAAATCTTAGGCCCCGAAACGCGCCTCAAATTAATTATTAATATAATAGTAATAGCTACTTATATATAATATAATTTCATAATTATTTCCAAGAACCGGAACACCGTTCCGTCGCGTACCAACAGAAATCAAGCCTTTTATATACAGGATATTCGGGGAAGAAATGTCGAATCTTCGAAAAATAGCTGTTAAGACAATTTTAAGTTTATTTTGTCTAATAAACTACACGGATATTCCAAATGGCTAAGCCGCAATAAACATTCAAAAGTTGGTTTGGATATATGTTTTCTAGGCAACTATTTGCGTTGTAGAAGCATATAAACACTTCATTAATATCTAAATTGTTTATGATTAACAAAATAAAGGAATACATTTGATCAGAAAGAAAAATTAACCTAGAAATAAAAAAGCACCCAATTTTCACAGTTCGACTGCTTTTTTATTTCTCGGTTAATCTTTTTCTGAACTAATATATTAATTTGTATTGTTAATAATAAACATGTTACATGTTTCTGGGGTGTTTACATGATTCTAGAATGCAAAGTTTTGCGTAGAAATCATATTTTCAAACCAAAATTTGCGTGTTTATTGCAGCTCAGCCATTCAAAATATCTATGTAGTTTATTAGACAAAGTATGATGAAAATTGTTTAAACAGCTTTTTTCAAACTTTCGACGTTTCGTTCCCCGATACTCTGTATATCCATGCTTCTTTAAAACCAAAAACAATAATTTGCGTACTGAAAACTAATTAATTAAACCCATGGCAGTATAATTGTTAACATAAGCACTGTCACACATCTTTCGCAGGATAAGGAGTAAAATTTAAAGAAAAATTATAGTTCACATGAATTTTGACAAATTGCGTCTTACTTTCTATGATATTCAAATGGTAACATTATATTACAATATTTAATTGGTTAACAATTTCGTCTAAAGAGTCTTGTTTGATAATTCTCCAATTTCGTATTGAAATAAGATATCTTATGATACTCATGTCGTAAATAACTATTTGACAACTATTATGTTTAGTGTATGTGTCTAGCAGGTTTTGTATTATTCTGAGAAACTGGATCATACGAATCACGTTTACTACGTTATTCACACAGGAGCACATGAATCTCAAAAAAGTATTTAATAATATAATCCTTGTTGATGAATCAACGTGTTATTGATGATTTTAATTTTGAAAATTTTCATTAGTTTGGATGTTTAAATATAGGTATCACATATAATTACATGTCTGTTAAACACGATAGCATTATATGAAGCAAGAAACATTGTTTTTCGTTTGATCATTCAACTTCATCAATCACTCAAAATTACTTTAATTTTCTCTGCTTATCAGTTTTTTAATCTCAGATCTTCGATGAAGACATGAATCAAATAACATCGTAGATATTTGAGTGTTTTAAAATAATAACGTGAATAAATGCTTATATTTATTGAATTGGTTTTATAATAACCTGTGAAAACATGGGTTTTCTGTTGGTTTTGGGGATGTTGAAAACATTCAAATAGTAAAGGCAATGTTAAGCTGGTGACCTTTAACATTGTTTATTTGATATTTTTCTTAGGGATAGTTTATAATGGCTAAACGTTTTCAAAGAGTGCACATTAGATACCTCGAATGGCCCGTTTCCGTTTAATAAACCGCTACGTTCTCCCTGTACAGATGGTCGTGCAAATTCAGGTTTTTGATAGATTCGTAGAAAGGCGGCCAACAAACCACCTTCGAACTCTGACGATACTGAAATGTAGTCTGTGTTGGGAAGGTCATATCACTTGACCACCAAGTTCGTTCTATGTATTTTCACTGGGAAATGCTAGTGCATTGATATTTACTAAACTGTAAACAAACGCTAAATCCCTTTGAATTGTTATAACATCTGTTTTGCTTTCTTTAAGTAATATCAACTCGTTTTACCAAATACGTGAGTTTGTTATATTTTTACACGCTACAATTATTTAATTTTACAAGTATTTATTTTCAATCATTTAGGAATTCATGAAATTTCATTGAAACGTTCGCCAATCTAAAATCCTTTTAAATGTATATTAAATATATTAATGTTGTTTAATAATATGTATTAACAATGCGTAGATTTAGCACATAAAGCTCTGATTTGAATATTATACAATGAAATCATCAAATTAACAGTTTTAGAAAAGAATGATAAATTGAATTGAAAATATTAACTTAAAGTTTATATACGTTTATTTAGAAATTTCTATACTTGTGTAAATATTGTGATGTGTGATTCTACTCATGTGATCTTTCAAAACCCAAAATTGAATATTTCTGTATTTGAAAACCTTAACACTACCTTCATCCAATCCAGTGCAGTTTATAGCAAACAACTAAGCAATATGTTTCCCTATTTTTAATGGTAATGATTAAACAAGAGGAACAAATAGTTTCTGACTCTCGGTGTTAACAGGGGACTTAAAAAAATTAATAATACAGTTATTCGGTTGCTCAACACCCCTTTGATAGAAAAACAGAAACAATTGTTTGGGCGTAATGCACCTTCAAAAATATTTTTTTATAATCAATTTCTTTCCTATTTGATAAACATATCGACTTGCAAATTGTAGGACTTAAAAGAGAATATAAAAACCAAATAAAAGTTATGCTCATACTCGCCGTAAAAATACGAATTTAGCATAATTAAATTGACCACAGAATTTGTTTACAAGCAAGTGCATTTTAAGCGTATGTAGCAGGCAAAAGCGCGGCATTGGAGAACTGTTTTTTCAGTATGCCCATCCCACGCTATTCTGCTAGCGCGAACGAATTAAGCGCAAACAAATGGGGTCTACTAAGATGTTAATTTCTTATAAACAATTACATATATCTCGAGAACGAGATATAATAGCACCGAACGGATTTCGGAATTTTGCATCACATTTAAACGCCATTCAGATTAGACAATAAAAAATTTGCAACAATTGCAAATTTATAAACAATTTCCAAATTTTGCAAATCTAAAGTGGGGAGAGTCTCCCGATGTCCCAGAACCAAAAACAGCGAATTAACAATTTTTGCAACAATTTATAATTTTATAAACAAATTCGAAATATGCGTTAGAACGGCCGGGAAGGCTCCGCAAATTGTGCCTGAAATGAATATCTCAAAATAGCAGTTTGTCAGGGGTTACAAATCGATTACTAAAAGTTATAATAAATTTTGCTAAAATGATAAATATTTACTGGTCTATAGACAATCATTCTGGACGGAAAACCCGGCTTAGAAATATTTTTTTCGTCGTGGCGTACGCGCAGGCAAACTACCTCCTTCGGCAGGGAAATATGACGATATTTCCGTCTCGTACGTAAACGAACTAGCCCCCTCCCCCTGAGACAGCGTTCTTTCTGCCCCTTAGGATGTTGCACCAATCACAGACAACTGTGGTTCTACCTGCTAGCGATTGGTCAACGCTTCCCTCCCCCTGCCCTCCCCCAGGCCGAGGGGTGTCCAAGTTTGTCGGCGCGGTGTGGAAGATAGAATTTACCAGACGACATTTTCTGAGGGAGAGGTATATTCTTGGATACAACAAAATATCAACTATCCGGGAAAGAAAAGTTCATATTAATTAAAAAATCTGTAAATAGTACACTTTCTGAAAAGTTAATTAATTTTTTCGAACTTTGTTCATTAATGAGTGCGAGGAAAGAATTGTTACTTTCCCCACATACTACTTACGTAGTGTACACAAAGTATTGTAATACAGCAGCAAAAACAGCAATTTTTTTCATCATGGATCCCTGAAGTATCGATTTTCTGTTTTAAAAATATTATTCCTTTTCTTATACGCCTGCGTGAACTATGCTCGTTTGTCCTATTTACCTTCATACCAACAACCCTTCGTCCATTCATCAACATTCCTTCGCCAACATCCCTTCGTCCACACTAATGAAATATTTGCCTCAAACCTGAAACCATGCAAACAATGAAATCTGTCCACAGGCGATACTAGAAGCGCCAATTTAGGGAGTAATAATCGTGTTTTAAGTGAGCGTTTCCTGTGTCAGAAGTATCTTCGCGAAGCATCTTCAGGGAAGGGAAGGCGTCCGCACGATTTATGAGGCTGTTCCCTCCGACATTGATATTCTTGTTTCGCTTTCCCCGAAAAAATACGTCATCGCGCCGCCAACGAGACGGATTACAGCTTTGCACTCGGAACGGTCTTTATCGTGATTTGTGCGTCACTTACGCACTCGCGGCGTATGTTTCCTGCCTCTTAAGAAATCATATGATGTCATAGAACATTGTTCTGTTTTCTAGTAAATGCAATATAATTTTTTTGAGGCCACTAAAATGAGTTATCAAGAGGAAGCTTTCTGAAAAATGGGTATTTGTAAAGGCGATTCCAAATTCACATCAATTATACATGAGCATTGAAGGGAACTGTTATGTTCCGCATGTTCTTTTATATCATTTTACATTCTCATACACATGCGTATAAACGGAGTATAGAGAAAGTTATGTAATGTTGTGGAAAATTGATTTCGAGATTTCAACGGAAATACACGTTTTGGGGGTCACCTAATACCGAAAAAGTTTTTTCTCAAAACGTCTGTCTGTCTATGTGTCTGTCCGTCGGTGCACACTAGTAGCGTCTCAACAATGCATAGAGTTTTTCAAAATTGAAGAAACCCCTCTCCGTCTGGCTGTAATTGAAACTTTGAAATTTTGTAAATCATTCTTTATTTGGGGGTACTTTATATGACCCCCTGGGCATTTTCAAAATTTTCTCAAGAATGACTGCAAATTTTTCCTTTAAATGTCTTGTAGTAATAGAGTAAAATACCCTTATAAATGTGGCATAGGTCCGATTTTCATGGTTAACTCTGAATTTTCGAAAATTCCGAAAGTTTGATTTTTTTTTCGGCGTCTTCCTACAACTACACAATTTAAGACAGATTATTCCTTCAAATGAAATTTGTTGCTCATAAATAGTTCTTTTATTAAGGTCTTGTTGATTTTTTGAAAATTTTAGTAGTTTTCGTGCAATAGTGCGTGCAATATATACAATTTTAAACAGCGACAAAAACAAGATTTTCTTAAAAATATTTTCATTAAATTTTTGGTATCGGAAGTGTCAAATGTACCCTAACGATGACATAAACGCCATATTGCACTATTGTTGGTTTGTTTTTTCAAAAATTACAAAATGTAATTTTTTTTACTTGCCTCTTACGTCGGTAATATTTACATTAGAGGCGATTTCTTCACATCATATTTATGAGTACATGTGCTTTAAATAATGTCATATAAAGTTCCTCGAAAAATCAACAGTTTTCTGTACAAATAAGCTCAAAATTCCGCATTTTCAGAAACTCTCAAACACCATTTTCTCAAAAAAGCCGCAAAAAATCTCTCATGCCGTTAATATGCAAATTTCAATCGATTTGTATACATTATTGCATTTGTGAGTGGTAGTGCTTCAAATGGCTTTAAATGTAGTCATTCGAAAACTCAATAGATTCATGTGAGAAAGAGCTTCAAATTTCGCGTTTACAGTAATGCTTAATCGCCATTTTCTGAAAAATGGCTTCAAATTTTGTAATGAAAATTTCTATATAGCACGAGGTTTTACTCTTCATTAATATTGTTGAAGTAATATTTCGGTTCTACTGTTAGGAAAGCGTAAAATTGAGAAAATGTAAAAAAAATGTACTTTTGGTGACAATAGATAGCCGCTAGCAAGAAGATGGGGCAAGACCGAAAAGCCAGTCCACATCAAGGAACTAGAAAACTTTACTACGTCTGTGCCATTTTGTAGTCCCACTTGTTTAAGTTTGTATCAAGTTAATCACTTCAGATATCATTACAATGTCACAACGGTCGTCACCACGGATGGTGTCACACGGGGTGTGTCACACATGTAAATGGTGACACTTCTATTTTAATTATCCTCCATTTGATATTGCCTGTAAATCATCGTCTTTCTAATAAATATTTTATTAAAGTATTTGCCAAAATTAAATTAAATTAAAGAATCGATATTTGATTTTAAGAAAAATATTACCTTCTAATAAATTACAGTATCAACATGAACACTCCTTTTTTATTTGTGGAAAATGAATAAATAACCGTTTTATTAAATTACCAGGTTGAGTATAACTCTCAAAATGTATCTGGAAATGGCAAACAGTTTTCTGTTCAACGACGAGAACGTGAATTTAAACTTATATTTGGGATATTACATTTTTGATCAGGAATGAATTCCTTTTTATTATTTTGAATTTTCTTGATTAAAAATAAAGAATAAAAGAACCTATTTCTTGATTTTTCTGATTATTTAAACACTGTAGACTGTACTAAGTGAATCTGAAATATTCAACAATTCTATTACTACAGAATAAATGTTGGAAACGTTTCTTTGTGTGTGTGTGTGTGTGTGGGGGGGGGGGGGAAAGAAACGTGATTGTATGCACTCCTGAGGTAGTGTCATCGCAGGAGACGCTCGACTGCCGCTGAACGCCTGTCTGAATCAATAGTACTAAAACTTGGATTTTCAGTACTACATTACTGACACTCCCTGAAATATATCGATAATCATAAATAATTGAATTTCCTCATCAATATTAACGATGGCAGTGATGAGTATTGGTCACACATGTAGACACAGTACGCATAGATTCATTTTACTTAACGAAGAGCATTCGCAGTACTTCAAGTGACAAACGTAATTTTTTTCAACTTAATGGGACGGAAATGTGGCTTACGAAGTTTGCGCGCGGCTGCGGTGGCGCATGGGCGCCGCTCCTGTTGAGAGGCTCTGTCTGAACGGCGGCCGAGTGGGGGTGTGGCCGAAGCGTGGGCCGAGACGCGTGCCACGCACTGGGACGGGCAGCGGGCGGCGCCGCGGCGCCCGCGGACGTAAACACGCGCGCAAAAACGCCTGCGCCGCACGTGCGGCCGCAGATAGCGCTCTTTACGACGCGCGCACAGGGTCAGCGCTGCGGAGGCGCCTCCGCCCCCGTACCCGCCCCTCGGCGCCTTCGTCTCCATCTCCACCATCGCCTCCGCCTCCGCCTGCGTCTCCCCTTCCGTGTCCGCCTCTGCCTGGACCTCCGCCTCCGCCTCTGGCTTTGCGTCTGCCTGTGTCTCCACTTCCGCCTTCGACTCCGCCTCTGACTCCGCCTGTGACTGGCTCTTCCTCCGCCTTCTCTGTTACCTCCCGTCTTCGCCTCCTCCGACTCCTCCTTCGACTCCCCCTCTACGTTTGCCTCCACCTCCGCCTGTGCCACCGCTTTTGCCTCTGCCTCTCCTTCTACCTCCGCCTCCACCTCTGCCTATGCATTCGCTTCTATCTCCGCCTCCGCCTCCGCCTCCGCCTCCTTCACCTCCACCTCCACCTCCACCTCCGTCCCCGTCTCTGTCTCTGACTCCGCCGTCTCCGCCTCCGCTTGTCTCCTCCTCCGCCTCTACCGCTGCCTCGGCCTCTTCCTCTGCGACTGCCTCTGTCTCTGCCTCCGCTGCCTCTGTCTCTGCCATCGCTATCGCCACCCCCACCATCCTCTGCCGTGGCAAAAGACAGCTACTGTAGCCGCTGTTAAGCTTCAAAGCTTCCAGATAAACTTAGAATTACTATATGAAAGTGCAAGTATGAAACAGAATAAGAGAAAGCGAGGCGGGAAATATATAAAACAGCAAAAATCGGAAAGAGATGTCGGCACTTGCGAGAAGCTGATGAAGGTTTTGATTGATATTTCTTTACATGTCGATTGCTATGGTTGTTAGTCCGTTAGTGTAGTGAATACTCGTATTTCATCCAGGGAGGTGACGGTGTTCCTTCCTCCACTGGTGGGCGGAGATCGGGCGCCGACCTACACGCCGGTTTCCCCTTATCGAAGCACCGTTCCAACCGGGACAAGCTCTAACCTCCTGTCTGGTCTCTCAAAATGCCTGCGTATGTGAGAGATGCTGGTAGAGGAGAGAGAATCTAGCGGAGACCGGAGGACGTTAGGAGGAACGAAAATGGTGTAAAAAAGGGATGATGTTCAAGAGATAGAGATTCTCGATAATGATTCGGAAGATAAGACCTGTAAGAGAAGTAATGAGGATGAGAAAAAACAATCGATCAAGCGTAAAGAACATATTTTGAGCAAACATTTGAGAAAATTTCGTAAATGTAGGAAAGTGGAGTCAAAAGTATCCAACAAAATTAAAAGATCCGTTTCAAATTGTGAGGTTCGAATGCAGCCAGACTGACCGGGGAATATCCATTTTGGGAAAAATATGTTCTTGTACCTTTAGGAGTAAGTGTTCGCGGACGGAGGGCGAACGGACGGAGGGCGAACGGACGGAGGGCGAACGGACGGAGGGCGAACGGACGGAGGGCGAACGGTCGGAGGGCGAACGGTCGGAGGGCGAACGGTCGGAGGGCGAACGGTCGGAGGGCGAACGGTCGGAGGGCGAACGGTCGGAGGGCGAACGGTCGGAGGGCGAACGGTCGGAGGGCGAACGGTCGGAGGGCGAACGGTCGGAGGGCGAACGGTCGGAGGGCGAACGGACGGACATTTTCAGTATTCGAGACTTTCAAAACGAGTGTTTCTGTTAAAATCCCGACATCTATATTTCGAAGAATAACATAACTCTCCCTACACCAAGTGCATCAGCAAATAAAAACTGAATATATCCTTTTCACGTTACTCTTGCGTCATAGAGCAAATGCGCATTGCCCCGTGTGGGAGCCTACGATGCAGAATTCCGAAGCGAGCGCGCGGACAGGACAGGACGCGAGGCGCGCGCTTCGTGCGCGGGGCCCCGCCCACCGCGCCGCCTGCGATCTGGGTCTAGGACGCTCTTTATCGGCGCGTGGTCTGCGCGCGCGGGCGCAGGCGCCAAGCGCATCCGAAGCCCCACACAGTGGGGCCGAATGGCCCCCAAAGAGTTCATAGCGGTTCTTTGTGACTCGCAAGCGAGCATTCGACGGGCAACTGGTGGTGCTACAATATCACATTCTTTCTCGTATAAGGAATATGTAATAAAGGAATACGTTGTATAGTAATACAAAATTATATAGAGACAATACAGGACGCTTGGCGATATAACGGGAGACACTTGAAGCTAGCCACCCTAGTGACGACCTGTCATAACCATTGTGATATCAAGTACGAAGTGTGTACGTTTGAAAGACTTTTAGTTTACTTTTGATTATGTTTACTTACGTTCGCAGAGTGATTCGAAAGTTATTGTATATGTATTGAAATTTGAATTAGTCGCTGATTTTCCAGGTCACATCACTAGGTTCGCTAGTGAGCAGTTGTCTTCCATTAAGAGTATGATAGAGGTTCAAAGAGTATTGTCTACATAGTATTTGGTAATACGCGCGAGATTTCTTAAACCTCGAAATTCCTACCCCCACTGCTTTATCAACGGTACTTGAATAAAGATTAAAAGATAGCAATGAGCGTTGTTGACAAAACCTGTTAACCAGAAATGTTCTCTCCCGAGAAAGAGAAACAATTTTGCATTGAAAATGGAACTACAGATTTCATATTGTAGTCTTGCCGCCGAAATAACCAAACTTCCCACTCCTCTCGCGTCTAGCGAAAAGAGTGTTCAAGAGAACTTGACCGAATAACTTTAATTCTTCTGCCTTCTGCTAACTTTAATTCTTCAAAAACTCTCGTCTGCAAACGAGGCACGAAAGAATCAATCGCCCCATTTCTTAAATTTCTGAGGTTTTGATAAAATATCAGTCCTATTATAACTTCACGTTGTTCTGTTCGGGCAAAAAATTCAAAGCCATTTTTGTGAAAATGGTGGATGTGTTCAGGTAACTTGATGTGAATTCTCTCCAGGAATTAAAAGATTCATTTCAAATACGCAGGATTTGCACTTTGGCTGGCGGACGGACGCTGCTCACGCGAGCCTATCGCATGTTATTCCGTTAGGGAACGCATTGGATGTGTAGCATGGCAAAATTCAGAGAGAAAGCAGGCCCGGAACTGGCAGGTTTTTGTTTTCAGAGTGGAACCTTCAAAACTCCAGAGAGAGAGAGATGCGCAATCCAGGGGGGAAGATCACTGCCCCTCCTGAGGAAAGAAAGATGCACTACACTTACGGGACTGATGTCCTCAGAGATTGACGCGCCCGGAATCACTAACAACCAACCATCCAGGGGGAGATGGTTTAGGGGGACGGGTTAATCCACGAATAGGCGATAGACGCGATGACAATCTTCTCTTCCTCAGCCCAGTCGAAATGATTTCTAAGAATTCTTGTGGGAAAGTTCTCGTTTACAATTTCCTTGATTTGGATTTCTTAATTTCAACATTTCAAGGCGCATATAAATCAGGCACTTAGACATGGAGGTATTTTGCCCCTGGAAGCCAAAAATTAATAGTTTTCCAGCATGGAATATCTAACATTCGAGGGGTATAATCTCCTACAATTTCCCTCGTCAATTCCCACTCTCAACGAAATATTGGAGAGAATGCAAATGTTGGATCCTAAGCTTCTGGGCCGTACTGCTCCACTGGAGTTCCGAAAGTGTTTTCATCAGAATGAACAAATATTCAATGAATATTATGCTTTATTTCTTGAGCATTTGATTGCACGATGATTTTAAAATAAAAGAATGTGTACCTGTAAATGTAGCTCCTTGTGATTATTAATATTTATTTGAAATTATTTGTTGGATTTCCAGATTACTGAAATAAAAATAGTTCGCTTGACAGTAATTCACGTGTAAGAGAAAACAAATGGTATGAAATTAATTTGGTTGTAATTGACGATTCAAACAAGACAGTGCACGTTCGAGTTCTTCGTCAGTTGGTGGACCCAAAATAACTAGCGAGATGATATTTATTTTAAAATAAATTATTCTAACAACGAAAGTATATTCTGGGTTTATTTTTTCTGGTTTTTATTAATATGACAAGGGTTGGACGACAAAGATACTAAAAAAATTCACATCATCTATTAATTCGAATTACTAGTTCCCAAGATTGAAGAAATTGGTACTCGAATGAAAAACGGAGAAAAAATTGTAGTCTGTGTCTCAATAAATAGAAAGTTGTACTTTCACTTAGCGTACGTCTGGTTGCATTATTTCACTCCTGAAATTTAGTTACATAACACTGAAAAATAGAATTACTTGCATTTAATTACCTTAATAAAACCAACACTTTCATCTTGGAATTAGTTTCTTGTTTGTAGTAATCTGCAAATACCTGCTCTTCCCAGATACGATGCAAACAACTGTAATCCCTACCTACCAAACCAGGATCTGATACTGGCCAGTGTATTATAATACAAACATAATGTAAAGTATCCATTTCTTATTAAATTTCATTTCTTTATTACTCTCTATTATTATCCTTCGTGCCATGTGAACTTAAAGATTAAAGAACTGTTAATACTTAAAGATTAAAGAACTGTGTTAACTGTTAACTTAAAGAACTGTTGATACGTCCTTTTCTAGCAGTTATTTCTACAAATTCGACGTAAACCATTGTCCTGTAGCTAAATGACCCTATTGAAACCTGATATGCAAACGGTAATTTTTGATTGGGAGGTCAAACTGGGAGGTGATTGGGAGGTCTCTTCACCTTATCCTGTGCCTATCGCATAGCATTCTTGCGCTAATTTCTCTGCCATAAATCAATACTGTTCTCAGGGTGCTAAGTCAACATCTATACACTTGAGCCTTCAAAAGAAAATTGAACTCGTTCTTCGGTTTTGAAGTTGCCGCACTTAAACTGCCTCCTCTCCTACAATATACCACGAATAATAAAATTATTTTCCTAAGGAATTTTCAGGAACGACCTTAAAATTATTCTATATAATTAAAGAGGAATGCAGTTTTAACAATAAGGTTATCTAAACTTTTGATTGAAGCCTTATAGATAAATGAATACACAGTTACGTAGAGAGTTTTATGCAAAACGACGTTCGTCTGTGAAAAACGTACTGTCCCCTTACATCACAACCCATCACCAAGCTCCCTCTGCGTGTGACGTAACGGCGATTATACTTTTGTAACATTTTACAATATTTCGTAATGGTGGTAACGTAGAGCTGCAGTATGTTGTATACGTATTTTAATACGTAATTAAATATATCAACATTAATTATATATATGATTAATGTTGATATATTTAATTACGTATTATATATATATATATATATATATATATATATATATATATATATATATATATATATATATATATATATACAAACGGATATGTCATTAGTATCAAATACAGATCGACAGTAATATACTTTTAAGTTTAACAAATTCTAGTAATTCAATGTTAAAATACTTAACTAAAATAATAAACTCCTAAATTTATTTTGTCTGACTTCATGCTCGCACGATTCAGGATGTAGTATTATCTACTGCCAATTTGTATACTGCCGTGATTCTCAGAATATTGTAGGTATTGTTTGGTTCCATACATTCACGGATTAGATTGAAATTAACTTCTTGGTTAAATGAAATAATTTGACACAATTTCCAGGGAATTCCTGGGAGAGTGATGTCGTTGATCTGTAGTTCTTTTTGGTCTGGGTCGCCGGATACGCCGGAGTTCTGTCACACCAACCTCTCCAAATTGGTAGATCGAGGTCCCGTCACCGCACGCCCGATGGAGGGGTCGGAAACCACCGGTTCCTGAAATGTGTTTGTCAGCGCGCACTCGGAAAATGGAAGAATGCGCGGCGACAGGTAGATCGTCCCTTGAGAGGTGCCGCCGCCGCCGCCGCCGCCGCCGCGTGGGCATTTTTCGTTTTGTTTCCTCCCTCTGTCCCTTTGCGGGCAGGAAGACGGCATGCGCCCCGCCCCCGCCCTCACCCCTGACCCCGCCCCCGCGCCTTCACCTCTGTTCCCGACCCCGTGCCTTCACCTGTGCCCATTTCGCCCTGCCTAGCTGCATCGAATTCAGCCGCTGTCTGGTGACGAATTCCAGCGGGTGGATGCCCTGATCGCTAGTTTTCCGTGGCTTCTCCGATCTGTACCAGACGAAGGCTGGAATAGTACCTTAACAAACGGGCCACGGACCTTGCGCTATATTTGCTTCGTCATCCTTGTTCCCTCCTCTCCCCTTACACACAACACATACGCACTTATATGCACTATACTACCACACATGTCGGGAGACCAGATGGAAGCTTAGAGCTTGCCCCGACTGGGGGAAGTAACTAGAGGAGGGAAATTCCAAGTCGCCTTGTAGGTAAGCGCCTCATGATTCTGAGGCGGTCTCCTCCCGGTATATACAACGCACTAGACTTCCCTGACCATGACCGTGACCCCATTCCCTGACATGACCCTAAGAATTTGTCGCGCCCGTAATTAACACACACTTTGAGTAGACTCCCACCGCTGTGCTGACTTATTTCTTCCCCTCCTCCTCCACACCTCTCCTTCCCACCTCCACTTCACTCCCCCCTGCCCTCGCCCAAACCCTCCTATTCCCCAAGCCCGCGCTCGCCCGCGCTCGTAGCCGTCCACATCGCCCGCAGTCGGTCCGCAGTCGCCCGCCCCCGGCTCCGCCCCCGCCCCCGGCTCCGCCCGCGCCCATCCCTCAACGGGGGCGAGTAACGGTCCCAAAACGCCGCGGCGCGTGGGAGCGACGGCCCCCGTTCGGCGGCGCCACCCACCTCCAAGAAGCACCTACCATGCAGGGCGGAAAGGCCTTCCAGAAAAGACAGTTTTAGTGAATGAAACCACTGGAGAGTAGGGTCATTCGATTCCTGTAAAAGAATCGATTCTGGACTCGGGATAGGATTCGAAAGGTGGGAATAGATTCTGGAATCGAATCACATGAAAATAATCGATTTCCAAAGAATCCTATTCAAACCTCTTTTACACTATGGTAACTACTTCCATGTTAGAAAAAAAAAAGACACACTTATCCGACGAAAGTATCGTTTCCGGAATCGAATCACAAGAAAAGTATCGATATGCAAAGAAATTGTATGTTCATGATGTAAGAAAAAGAAAAACACGTATCAAACGAAACCATTTTAACGATGAAAACGATCATTTAAAATAGTTCTCCCTCACAGTTTTTTTCTTTCTACTAAGGTAATAAACGGCGTATTGTGGTAAATCTGCAGAAACATGAGGTTGATCAAAACCAAAGAGTTTCTGTGTACAAGTTGTTTATATCGACAACAGATTGTGAAACCTTGTTTCTGCACTCTCACAAAATTACGATCTACATTGCACTCTGAATAAATAAATTTAAAAAAAAACCTCTAACACTAAGACTAATTTTTATAATGTCATCAAGATTTGTCTCATAACAATTTGAAAATAGTGTAATGAACTCATATTTCGTCAGGCAGCAGAACAAAAAAAAAACTCGAAGGTATTAATTTGATTCCATAACGAACATTTGCTATCGATTCCAGTGAGAATCGGTAGCAAAGAAATCAAGTAGCAAATCCTTAGGAATCGAAAAGAATAATCGATTACGAAATAAAATCGGTGGAATCGGAACGTCCCTACTGGAGACGTATATCGCAAACACACCTATGTAAACGATTATGTTGCCTTTCCTCAATTCTTTGCAAACCGTTGCCTGGTCAGTGTACCAGTCAATTCGTAGTATCGATTACGTGTATCGAAATAATCCAACTTATATGTTCCTTTCGAATGTTTTTCTGTTATTGATTTTCATTTGGTGGAGTATCCAAAAAGATTTTACCCTATGGTTTCTTGTAATAAAATTTCTTGAATAAATATAGAGTAAACAAATATCGTCTTGCGCATTAAATATTGTTTCCACTGCTGCCTTTTCAAACAATCCGCTTCTTGAATGTGAGTTGTTGAATGAGGTTTGAAAAGTAAATAACAGATTGTATGGTGATATGGACACCAAATTTGCAGTTAATGAATTCGTGAAAACAAAACCTATTTGTGTTTCTTGAGAACTGTGTCGCATTTAACCAATTCCTTTAAAAACTAATGTTATAAAACTCTAGATTTTGAACTACCTGCAAAAGATGATTTCCAGAAGAGTTCGGTCCGCAGCGTACCAGACTTTGTGTGGCAAAAGCTTATCCAAACTCTCTGCGTATCGAATGTACTTCAATATACGACCATTTGAATTAGTCGTAAGGCAAGAAACTAAAGACAAAAGCTCTTACGTAAGTGAGGTGGGAGCGAAGAACAATCGATTGTGAAAACAAGCCGAACGGGAGGCGTCTTCGAGGGCACCGACGGAGCTTCAGGGAGGCACAGGGGGCCACGGGTGGGCCACGAGGGGGCCACGAGGGGCCTCTGGGAGCTATCCGCCAAATGGCCGCTTCGCTTACGGTTCCCAGAATCCATGCTTACTTAATAGGAAAAATCGATTGGGGGCCAGATATTAAGGAAGGTACTTAGTTTTTAATTCAATTCCTGTGAAAATTGAAAGGATGTGCTGGCGTTTCCTTGAACTGAATACCTGATGGCTTTCTTAAGAGATGGATCGAGGACAGGGATATATAACAGATATGCGACGTACGCTTTCTGCCAATGGATTGCGTAAATGTGTTTTCCATTCTTCCGTGTTGTAGCTGAATTTATCAATACTGTCATTGTGCTCGGTAAAAAAATAACTTGAAAATAATAAAAATATTAGGCAAGGAGGAATTGTTCATTAGAATAAATTAATATATTAATTTTTTATTTTTTATATTGATATATAATATATTTATATTAATCCTATTAATAAATTAAAACCCACAATATCCAACTGTAAATTGAAAACTAAACATGTCCAAGAATTGCCCAAATCGTGTTTTATATCTTCACGTACACAACTAATTATCTTTACTGTATTTGCGACTGCAAGAAACTCCTATTTCTCTAATTTATACGTCTACGATATACAATATATATCCGTAATGGACACAATTGCGCGAGATTTTATTGTCTACAATTTGCGCGAGATTTTATACACATTGTGATGTATTCGTTTTTAAATGATGTTCAACGTGTTACTGTTTTATCAACGTTTAGGAACATAGTGTTTTGATTCCAATATCGTAATTGGGAAGTGAACACGGAGTTCAAGCAACGAGATGGCAATGTTTGAACCAATAGCCCGGTACATCTGCGTAATCGACTTCTTCCACATAGATTTGGAAACATTTACGAATTATCGTTATTAAAAAATCGCCAGGTGCTGCTTATTCACTTGTCTTAACCCATTCAACTTAAACAAAGATTATCGTATGAACATCTCTCTGAAGTGTCGTGTTTTGTACATTTTTGTGGACAAAGTACAGAAAGATTTGTATTTTTTTCTAGAAAACACTAAGTTTCCTTTTCTCATCGATCCGTGGCTTTTTCTCCCTTACTTTACTATGAATTGTGTTTTTCTTGCCTGAGATAAGTGTCCGCTTGTTTGGAATAAAGATCACTGCAGTAATTTACAGAAATGGTGCAAAATAATGAAGTGTATGTTTAGAGAGGAGGAGTGAATACACATCACATAGCTCTGAAGTCGTCGATTAAAAGCAACACGTGGGAAGTGTCAGGTGCTTGGTATTGTTGCCACGTGATGGACGCTCTCGCATCATTAGCTTACACCAAAGAAAAAAGTGAAGAACAGAAGTGATTTAAGCAAGGGGTTTCCAAAGTTTTGAAAATAATGTAGGTATACGTAAATAGAAATTTATTCCATCACCATGTCCCCTAAGAGGTTATCTTGGTTTCAATAGAATTGCCCTTATACTGATAACATCACTTGAACTAAAACTGAAGTATACAATTTATTTGTGGGAATTCTGATGTGGTGTTGTTGACGTTCTTATGAGAAGAAATAAAAGAGGTCATCTTCGTCAACATATGTTGTCGAAGATGACCTCTTTTATTTCTTCTTACAATTTATTTATTCATCATTTATATATTATATTACGTATAGTCTAATGCAGACTGAATTAATATATTATATTTGTACCACATTTTACGTACCATTTTTACAATATTTTATGTAATTTTTTCGATGATGTCTGGTTATGCGTTTTCGTAGGCGTAACCGAAGTTTGGTAAGCCCTGTTAGACCGGTCAAGAACAGACGAGTAGTCATAGGCTCCGGAACAAAATACGTACTTCGGGAAAGTTATTGACGAGCTCACTTCTCTGTACAGTGCAACAGTAAACTATTAATTAAATACTCTTGTTATTAAAAGTTCTGTATCGAATCGCTCTCTGTGGAAAGATCGTTATGATCTCATCGTCTGATCACTTTTCTTCCAAGGCCCAAGGAATCGTCGTGGTAGCCGTGATATTTGACTAGGGAAACGATCAGTCTCACAATCAAATACTAGGGAAGGTAAGAAATATTATATTTTTTAAATTCAGTTTGTAATTCTGAAGCAACTAGACACTATATGCATCTAGCCAGATCTAATCTATATAAGTAAACTCATACATACAATGGTGGGACAGACCACTGAACAACAGTCTCTGAACCATCTCTCTTCATTCCCTTCAGACCAATGTATTTGGATGCATGCCAATACATGATATCAGCCTTGCAGGGTAATAGTAAACTCCTCATATTGAGTTAAAATGTCATCTAAGTCTTTTTGCAGAATTGGCAAAAACTTATGGAATACGTAGTATTTATTGTCCATTGCGAATCTTTACGACGAATATTTTTTACGCGTAATGATTCCACATGTATGAAACATGAATGTAATGAACGAAAATAATCGATTTCATAGCAACGCGCTTGATAGAATTGAGCGTCTAAAACAAGCCTGACAAAGAAACATTGCCCTTTGATTTTTATTGCATTCATTTGAAGTGTTATGATTGCAGGGAAATATTGGGGATTACCCAACTTGCAGGCAAGTATGTATCGTGATTTGAGAGTAATTGAATTTGTGTGATATTGATAAAAAAAACCGTTGTCGGAGTTAGTTAGTTGTCGGAGTTGTAGGAATTCAAAAATATTCTAATCTGAATTCTTCAAATTTCATTTCCCTAGAATCCCGAATTTTCTATACATAATTTTAATTTATATTTTTATATTCTTTATAATAACTTTGGACCTTGTTTAAGAAGAAAACCCGCCATAACTATAGGATCATTATGGGTCAGTCGAATTTGGAGATAGATTTCGCTGCAAATAAATCAGATGATAGTCTTTGTTTTTAAATGTAAAGGTCAGTTAAATAAATTTTTTATGAATTGCAATATAATGCTTATAACATCAATATAAATTGAAATATAAATAAGTGAAGGCTGGAGAAGGGAGAATTAAGATAATTTAGAATATAGGTTTCCAAAGAATTGAATCACGAAAATTCGACAAAGATTCTAAATTTGAATCTTTTCAGGACATGAAAAATTCAAGGATTCGCATCTCAAATCACAAATTTTTATTTACGGACGTGATTGAGGCGTAGTGTCATGGCGTTGCCGGATCCTGGCTATAAGAAACAAACTTTCAATGATCACCGTATGTTGTGAAATCTTTACTGAGAGATAACAGCAAAGTTTGGGTTTCGTTTTGTTGGCCCCGCATCGGGTTCTGAATGACGGCGATGATCTTCTGAGAAGAGGGGTGTGCATTGAAGCAGAAACAAACAGGGGCGCCGTTATGAGCCTTGCGAAGTGATGAACGCAACGACGAAATAGGGAGAACCCGCAAGCGAATGTCGGGTAAGAAGCAGCCGGAGTGAGATGGGCTAAATGCAGCACTGGTCTGAATGAAGGAATACGAAGTGGATAGACAATGTAAGGACCAGAGGATTCGGGACTGTAAACTGATATGCGATTGGATCTTCATGCATCCAAAAATGAATGCCCATAGTGAAAACCAAATTGTCTAAATGTATGAAGAACGACAGCAAATCAGAAGATGTATTTCATTTCCTCATATTCATTTATTAAACAAATTCGATCAGTATATATCAAGAAGGAACATTAAAATTTTAGAATTATTTTGAAATATTGCAACGAAACTGAATGCAGAGGTAACTAGTAGTGCTAAAAAGCACGTTCTTTCACACCCGTATTTTCATGCAAAATTAAACGAAAAGTACTCAACAGACGAACAGACGGAGGGACGGAGGGACGGAGGGACGGAGGGACGGAGGGACGGAGGGACGGAGGGACGGAGGGACGGAGGGACGGAGGGACGGAGGGACGGAGGGACGGAGGGACGGAGGGACGGAGGGACGGAGGGACGGAGGGACGGAGGGACGGAGGGACGGAGGGACGCACGTTTTGCCGTCATTCGAATTGTTGCTATCAAGGACCCACAAAACATAGATACTAGCTACACCACGTGATAGAGGATTTCTTTCTCTGAATTTAGCAACTGGATTTATTCACATTTGCGTTACCAGGGCCGTGTAATAAGTTTTTCTGCCGAAAATTCGCCGTGCGCAGCATTACATAATTTTCTCTCTGCTTCGTGACGAAAAAGTAAAAACAGGGTTTTGGGAAACGTGCAAATGAACAAAATCAAAATCGAAGGCGAATAATGGATGGCGGTGCAATGCGACCGTGGAATGGGATGTTGAGAAGCGGACTTCAATGGGAGATTACGAACAGTAGCTAGCGGACACAGCAAAACAGCGAATTCGGGGAAGTACGCGGAAATGGGTGATTAGTGAGAATTTGGTCCGGAGCCATGACTAGAACTACGACAAGGGCGGATGACGAAGCAACATAAAAAGTTCCTGAAGCTTACAAAAATAGAATGGAATGCTCAGCGTTCAAGAATCGGGTAACTGGGTGATTAAAAGTATTGGTGTGAGAAAAAGATGGCAACTGAGGGAGAAGAGAAACGAGAAGCTGCTGTCCAAAGTTAGTGAATAGAGTCTACGAGAAGCACGCTTTTTGTTTCCTCCCAAAGGTTATAAAAGAAAATTACAAAAACACTTTAATATGGATATATAAAGTAATACTTATACCTATTACTTATAAAATAATACTTATTGGTAACAAAAACAAATTATTTAAAAATATGTTTTTGTATAACAACAGTAGTAACGTATTGAAAATCTCGATAACGTACAAATATACATATATATAGAATAGGAAAATGTGTAGACGGAATGCTGTGGGTTCGTATTCGTCCGAGAATGATGTTGAGTATCCTTATGATGAATGAATACCCTTAGTTGCTTTGTTTAAGAGGTTGTAAGCAAATTTTATACAAAGTGTCTCAATCACAGTTATCAGCAACACCTCACCCTCAAATTCCAAATTAAATTCCAGGGAAGCGTCTGGTCTAATTAACTGAATCTCGTGAATCTGGTGCAACATTTTATTCCAGCTAGTGTTTCACAAAATTTGGCATGTTGGGAAGATCTCTTGTGTCGATTTATTATTCCATTAGAGGTTAACCGAAAAGTGTGGTATGCTAGAGGATGGTGGAAGAGAGTGTATAGTTGAATGGCTATCTGCCAAACAAGAACAGTTGAAAAAAAAAGTAATTTGATTCCATGTTTTTTTAATTTCGTTTTGGGGCTGGGGTTTCAGGGCTGGTTTTCTTAACATTTCCCATTCAATAGTTAGTCTCCTTTTTTTCTAAATGGAATTTCAACTGATTAGACTGTCGTAAATAATTTATTTGATAATTTTTATCAGAATTTTTCCAATTTTTACCTCTTCCTATGGCAATTGCTCTTAGAAAAAGTACTTGGAGTCATTGAACTATTTCCACACCCTAGTATTCCAAACTAGATGTAAATTAAAGAATTATCTCTAATGGGAGGGGCAGGGTGAGACCCTAGTTAAATCAAAGTCAGATTTGTCGTTGCATATGCAGCATCTCTAACCTGGACGTCCTAGGGTTCGAGTAGTAGATTTTTTATACACTATAATAGACACTTTATAGTTCTATAGCTAGATCGAACTCAATCGCTGTCTGGATGAGAACTGTAATGGCCGGCTACTCCAATCGGTTGTTTCTCGAATCAATACCAAACGAGTGCCGGAGCAATTACCTTAACATTCTGGCCACGGACCGTGCGCGATCTTTCCTTCCTCTTCCGCGTCCTTCCCTCTTCCTTCACACACATACTATACAACAAAGGGAGGGGATGCAGTGGAAGGCGGACTAGGATGGGGGTGGAAGAGCAGGGCAGTGAAAAATTGGAAAATTCATTTTCGTTTAACATTGAATTTTGGACAATTTCAAAATTCAAACTTTTCGGGCACCTTGTTACAAAACCAATATTCAAGATAGTGTATTTTTCATGATTAAAATCTGACCTTCAAAGACATATCTTTGAATAAGGTCATGCACAATTTTTCGAAAATATGACTAGTTTTTGAGTAATTTTCAATGAAACGTAGACAATTTTAAAAACATGCTTTTCTCACAAACTGCTGCAAATTTGTGGTTTATTTTTCACCTCGGATAGAGCAAGAGACGCATAGAAACGGTCTAGGTCTCATTTCCGTTGAACAGTTTGAATTTTCGCTCTGAAGTTGCAAACAATACGAGAAAGTATCTGCTGTTGTATAATCACTAGTTTCGAAGTAAAGGCAATATTGGAGGGGACTCCCCGATAAACTTCGAACATTTCAAAAGTTACAAATAATGCGAGAAAGTGTGAGCCGTTGTTGCACCACTAGTTACGATATCAAGAAAATATTGGAGGGACTCCCCGATAATCTGAACCTTATCTACTGAATCACTCCGCTCTCCGGCCCCCAATATGGTGCTGGTAACGCCCATGGTCGGGAGCACACGCGGGCGGCCGCACCTAGAGATGGCAAAAAAAAAAATCGATGTTTTCCACCAGAAACATCGATATATTAACATCGATATTTTTCTTCCGATGTTTTCTTTATATTGATATTTTGTTACATAACTATCGATGTTTTTTAAATTTTTTTTTAAATAAAGGGGTTTAGGCATGTTGTAGAGTAGCAGCTATTCACAGCAATATCGACGTTTTGCGTCATACCCTTTATCGCGCTGCACATTTCGCCTGTGCAATCTCAGGGATGGTTTTTCTTCGATGGTGTATGAATGGAAGTGACTAAAGGGTAAAGTAGCAAAATACGATGCTCTTTATTGTTAATTTTATTATTTACATTCGATCATAATTATTATTAACACACTACTAACATGCTGCTAACCAAACAACAAAATATTACTGTAATTTTATACTTACTGTAAATAAAAATGGATAGGAAAATAGCATGTTATAATTAAAACATCGATGTTTCAAACATCGATGTTTTTTCGTCGATATTTTTATCGACATCAAAAACCCTTTAGAGATGTATCGATGTTTTGGTACAATTTGCCATCACCAGCCGCACCGCGAGCGACCGCGCTGTCGCCGCCCGCGTCTGCTGTCGCTTCGCGCGGCCTGCGGCGTGGCGCGGCGTGGCGTGGCGGGGCGGCGCAGTGCGGGCGGAGTTGCGCAAGGTGCGCGGCGTGGGCGGGGACCGCGGGGGCGGGGGCGTTGCGCCACGCGCCTCCTATCGCCAGCGTGCCGTAATCACGCGACGCGCCGCCCGCCGCCGCCGCCGCGAAGGACGCGCTGCTGCGAGGACGAGGGCGATGGCGATGGCGATGGCGCACAGTGGGCCGCAAAAGCAGGTGGGGCGAGTGAAGCACGTAGGTCGCGAATCCAGCTAGGTGTGCATGTGTGGGCAAAATGTCTGTGACGCTCAGCAAGAGTCAGTGCAAGTTGAGCTGGCCGGCTTCAAAGGTCGGATCAATAGTTAGTAAAATTTATGAGCCTAGCTCAAAAACAATTTGAATTTAGCATCTAGATTATGTGCGTTAGTGTATTTTTTTACTTTCTTTTAATTATTAATTTATTATTATTATTAATTATGTCCCGAGGATATTAACCAATATATGTATATATATATATATATATATATATATATATATATATATATATATATATATATATATATACAATTATGCAGTAGGAACGTCTGAAACTAAGTATACATTTTAAGTTTAGTGAATAAGGTTAGTTTAGTAAGCACCCCCCTCTGTATAAGACTGTAACTCGTTATAAAAGCATTAAATTTATTTACAAATTTTTGGAAGGGATTACCTGAAAATAGGGTGATAGTTTGAAAACGCATCATTACAGTTCCAGGCACTGAGGGAAAACTGAAAGCATTGTGATACTGCTTCTGTGACAGATCTTTAGACTACCAATTCTATGATGACTGGCTTAGGTGCCTCAGGGCATTAATTGATTTCTCACTTGGAGGTCTATGGTTCGAGACCTGACGATGGCAGACTTGTAAATACTAGCTACATAGGTAGGTCGAATTCATCGGCTGTCTGAAGCAGAATTTCAGCGGCCGGCTGCTCTGATCGGTAGTTTTCCGTTGTTTCTCCGATCAACACCAGACGAATGCCGGAGCAGTACCCTAACAAACGGACCACGGACCGCTCGCGATCTACCCTTCCTCTTGTCCTATTCTCACCCCTTACTTACACATACGTACACTTACATGCACTATACTACCACACATCGAGAGTCCAGTCTGGAGCTTAGAGCTGGTCCCCGCTGGGACTCCTGGTGGGAGATACCTGATTGGAAAAAACCGTGCATATTGACCGGTAGATCGGCGCCAAATATCGCCACATATTAGAGGAAGCGATAACACGTATACACTTACAGGACTAAAGACCTTAGCAGTATTACGGAATTACTAATTAATCAGTCAATACAATTCTGTGACAGCCTCTTTATTCATCACCCCTTCCCCTCCACTAAGCCCAGCGCCATCTTTGATCAATGCCAAAGAACCGTGCCTTTTATTCTGTAGGTTTGTTTTGAAGTGAGGGTACGATGCGACTCAGCGAGTTTGCAGTGCCACGCGAAATTGTAGTGAAGGAGTATTTCCGAACTCAATTTTTCAAAGAGTGTCAGAAAGCTTTCAGAGAAAGAGTTTCTTTAGAGCCAATTCCGTACAAGAGTACAATATTTCGGTTAGTGAAGTACTTTCGCGAGACAGGGGTTTGTTTAATCGGAAATGCAGTCGCCGAAGTTCATTTCTCAAGGAAAGATAACTGGAGAAGTGAGGGAAGTTCTTTCAACTTTACAGGGAACCTCTTTAAGGAAACTCCAGCAGCAGTGTAACCTTTCGTACGAAAGTGCCCACTGTGTAAAAAAAAGTCTGGAAATGCATCTAAAGAGACCACATGTCAAGAGCTGGCAGTTCTGTCCCAGATGCTGTCGTTAATTATTTAATTGGCTATTATTTTTTTCGAAGATCTTGAGCTACTTGATAGTATATTGTGGTGATGAGGCTTCGTTTAATCTGGACGAATATGTTAACCAACATATTAATAAGTTCTGGGTAACGGAGCGGCCTCTGGAAACAGCAGGGTGATGTTTGCATTAAAAAAACGATGGGAGTATCGTATGCGATTTCACAACGCCATATAATTAACCAGTTTTTTAAAGAATCATGAATAACGAATATCAGAACATATTTAGAGGTTTTGAAGTTCATACCACTGCTATTTATACCACCCCCATTCAAGTTTGCTACTTTTCTGTGTCTCAGTTCTTTTGCGCCCGTAGGCCACAAATTCTATTATTGTAACTCCCCTACGTCACGACTTAAAATGTTATGAGCCCGTTCAATAAAAAGTCAGCTTGCCAAGGAGTAGATATAGAGACTGTCGGTGCCTATAGTAGGGTGTCGGTTCCCAAACAAGAGCAACAATTATAGCTGGTTCATACACTTTTTTACAAACAACATTTATTCACCTGTTCGGCATTGCTGCCTATACATTGATTCACTGTGCTCGGCTTACCTTTTCCTTTCCCGCTACCGATTACGCAATAGAGAGAATTTAGGTAATGTTGGGCAAAAAACGGCGAATTTTCGGCAGAAAAACTCTTATTGTCTGGTAACGAAAAAGTGGATAAATCCAGATGCTAAATTTTAAAAAAAATTCTCTAACACGTGGCGTAGATTTCAGAATCCATATATTTTGTGGGTCCTTGATACCGAAAAATCGAATGACGGAAAACATCCGTCCGTCTTTGCACAACGCGGTTAAACCGTTAGCCGATTTTCTCCAAAATTGATACTCCCCAATCGATACGGCTGATATCGCGGCCCCTTGAATTTGAAACCGATATTTTAATTTTGAAGGATACTTTATATGAAGCCCTTGGAACATTTTCAAAATTTTCAAAAAAATTTGTTCCATTGTTGTGGCTCCATTGTTTTTGATTAAATATTGTTGTTGTGTGAAAGACTTTAGGAGAAAGGCGCAGGGTTCATTTTCGCTGAAAACTGATTTTTTGAAAATTCAAAATTTTTTCGGCTACGATTATGAAGATAGAGATTTTTTTCTTAAATGAAATATGTTCCTTGCAGATTGATTTTGAAATAATGTCATGTACAATTTTTCGAAAATTTGAGTACTTTTGGTGTAATTTTCCGTGAAAATTACCGGCGAGAAAGTTCGTGCTGTTTTAACACCACTAGTTATCATTAAAAATAATACAAAATCAAATTCAAACGAACATACCCTGATTTTAATATTTTGCTGTTTAGTTTGATAATTTATTCGCTTGATGTCTCTTTGTCATTTCTAGCAATATACCAAATGAATGTATATTGCTGAAAAGTTTATCCTCCTCAATTGCTGTTACTCCCTCGACCTACTTGTTTCTCTTTCCTTAAACCGTGAATGAAAGTTAAAAATTGCTCCTTTTCATAGCATAGTTATGTGTTCGAGCTCGGAGAACCTTCAATGATTGTCAACTCGAATAAGAAACCTATTTTATCTTGCATTTAATCATCACATGATATTAAGAAAAATAATACAAACGCAAACATAAATTGATGGCCTTTTAAAGAAATACAACCAGAAATTATTACCGATTTAATAATTGGGCAAAAGGTTGAACTGAAATGTGTTTGTGTTGTTTAATAGGAAAATAATGTATATCTTTGTTGTTAGGTTCACAAAAACTATTATTAATGCTAAAATATGTACTAAATGAACAGTCTACATGTGCGAAGAGCTAAGTGTATTTTTTTTCACTATAGAGCTTTTGCACAAAGTATAAACTCACTTTATTTGCAATGATATCATTTTGATTTGAATCAGTTCAATTTTGTATTTTCAAAATAAGGAGATTTTTCGGATTAACCCATCTCTCAAATGCAAAAATTCCCACATATGCAAAATTTTCTGACGTGATGATCATCATTATTCTTGTTCTTTTTGTTGTTGTTGTTGTTGTTGTTGTTGTTGTTGTTGTTGTTGTTTGTGGTGGTGGTGGTGGTGGTGGTGGTGTACCTTTACAGTGGGCATAACATTCTGCTGAAATAGAAACTACTTTGGGCAGACAGTAAAGTCAAGAAGGCTTCGGTCACCTCAAGGCTGTTTTAATTTTGTTTGTATTACAGTAATTTATGGTATAAGAGAATAAAATCTCTTTACGCCGGGATGCCATACATTATTTTATCCAGTATTTCATTTTTTAAAATTTCTTCACATATTCATGTATTCGTATTCACATATTCATGGCTTTTACTGTAGGCGCCATTTCATTGTTTGCTTTTTGTTGTCAAGGATACATAAATAAGTAGGGAGTGTATACTCCTAACAGTGAAATTATCTTTTTTTCGTTCACAAGATAATACAAGTATTATTGACGTTGTTAGGGACAACGAAATAAAAGACGGTTTAGTCGACTGTAATGGGTAAAGTATTTTATTCTGCTTTGCACCTTCTTTTTGCGTGGTGCGACCCACTGTGCGGCGGGAGGCCGCGTGGGGTGGGGCGGGGAGCGCGGCGCCGCGCATGCCCCGCGCGCTGCCAGCGAGGTGCACCGCGATGAGCCGACTCCTGTTCGGGCGTCGTCGGCCTCGCGCGCGCCCTCGCCCCCGCCCGGCCCCGCCCCCTCCGCTGTCCCCGCCGTCCCCTGCCTCGGCGCTATCGACGTTTCCTCCTCGCTTTCGGCCCCCTTCTTGCCGCCTCTGTTTTGGTGGTGGCGTTTTCCTTTTTTTCCCCTCCTGGCTCCCTGTGCCCTGCCCGACCGTTGCTCGTCCTCACTTTCGGGCTGTTTATTTGAAGTATGCTGTGCTCCTATGTTGTCTGGTATATTCTTGAGGCTTCATATCTGTTGGGCTATTTTCGGTAAGAACTGTCGTCGGTTTAATTACTACTTGTAAATGTTTTATTTTAATCTACGAGATGACCACCATTCACCTACCTTGAAAATGAGCTAACCTCTTTCAGTTGGATTACTGTTTTAATTTTCTTCGCAAAACATGGTGTCAGTCGTGTTGAAGAATAATATAAATTATTTGAAGATATCACTCGTTACATAGATCTGCTTTTTTCGTTTGTAAATCTGAAATACCTTTTCTATTTATTTTTATTTGCCAAAATATTAATCTATATTTACAATACGTAATGAATGGTGGCATCTTCCACAATGACCAGATCCCTCGCACATCCAGCGATGCAACAGTATGTTTGTTTCTTGGCGTCTCCACCTTGTAGTATTATCTCGTTCCGCAAAACAGCCGAAGAGATTAGTTCAGAAAGAAACAAGTGGGCTCGATCACCAGAAGAATCGTGTTATTACTCGCCTCAACAACCAAGCTCACGCCGGCTACGTTTAAGAGGACTACGAGCCGTTCGGTAGCTCCTCAATGGACGCCCAGAACAATATTCCTCTCTCCGCTCTCGAAAAGCGCGCCGTGCCGGCGGCGGGGGCGGCGGTGGAGACGGCGTCGGTGACGCGGGAGGGGCGGAGAGGGGGCGGGACGGGAGGGGGGTTGGTCATCGGCCGGCGCGCGCGCGCACACAGCCGCTCGCTCGCCCACTCGCCCGCCCGCCCCCGCGCCGCCCGCGCCGCCCAGGCCGCGAGCGTACCTGCCCCGACACCAGAGCGCTCCACCGTCCGGACGTCGCGGCCGCCGCCCCCGCCGCCCGCGCGCGCGCGCGCGCAGACGCCACCGCGCAGGTGCCGACGGCGGCGGCGGCGGCGGCGGCGGTGGCCGTGAATCAGCGCTTCGCGAGTATCAGCGCGTGCTATCGGCCTAACCTTAGTTGAACGCAGATTTTATGCTGCGCGACGATCGCAGTGGCTGCGGAACGGCGGCGCCCGCAGTGGGCCCACGCGGGGGCGGCCGGCGGAAAAAGGGGACGCGTGATTGCTCACGTGACAGCTCGTCACGGCAATGTATGGGAGGAGTTGCGTGATGCGTCGCATCAGCGATGTGGTGATCTCAGAACATTGTTTCCATAACCTTCAATAAATCAATTGGATATTTGCTTGCAGCATTGTAACTATCAACCTCTCATGATCTAAACAATTTTGATTGTTTAGATTCTAAAATAGTATTAAAAAATTGATAATTATTCAGGTACTTTGCTAATAAAAATTTTGTTTATAAGACGAATATTTTTTTGTTAATTTTTAATCATTAATCCATCAGTTAAGTTTATTAATTAACATAATTTACAAATAAGAAAGTAATAATTTATATATTACGATGTAGGGTACGAAGGGAAAACAACGAAGCATATTATTTCCTACACGAGTGATTGGCGTCATCATTTCGCTGAACGCGGTCGCGAATTCCTGTCGACCCGTGGCGCAGCGGCACAGAACAGCACAGCACCGCCCCGCATGATCCGGGAAATAGTGCAGAGCCGCGCGTGGTGGCGGCTGGAGCGTCGGTAGCCCGGCGCGCGGGGCGGGGGGGGGGCGCAAGGGGTGCGCGTGGCGGGAGGGGCGGAAGGGGGCGGTGGGACGCGCGGGGTCGCCGTGGCGGCGGCGTTGGCGGGGAGGGCGAAACAGAGAGAGCGCCCGTGTGAGAGAGACAGGGAGAGAGAGAGAGATGGAGAGGCGGCGCGACGCGCACGAGTCGGCGGCGGCGGTGATGGTACAGCCACCGCCAAGAGGCCCTGCCACCGCCGCCGCGCGTAGGAAGTCTGGCTGGTTGTGTGGTCTGGCATATGGGTCAGCCCGGCTGCGCATCTCCGCCGCTGAACCGCCGGGCGCGCGCGCGCGCGCGTTCTCTCTCTCTCTCTCTGTCCCCTTCTCTGCCGGTCTCTCTCTCCCGGCGGCGGCGGAGGCGGCGGCGACGCGCGCAGTCGCCTGGGCGCCCCCGGCTTTCCCCCTCCGCGCCGCCGCCGCCGCCACCGCCTCCGCCACCACCACCGCCGCCGCCCCGCCGCCCTTCCGCTCGCCCGCGCCGCCGCTGCCGCTACCACCGCCGACGCCGCGCTCCGGGCCCCGAGGATATAAACTTTTGTTGCTAGCGGCCCGAGCACAGTATACACACACCGCGCCCCACTGCCTGTTGGGTTTCCAGCGTCGTTTTTCGCCCCGAAAAAAAGCGGTTAAATCAATACGTGCATACACGAGACGGATTTGGGAGAAGATCCCTAAGCGCCGTGTAGTAGTCGAGTGTGTCCGCGGGCGCGTGCGCCGTCCCGACACTTCCCGCGCGCGACAGCGGCGGTAAACGTCACGCAAAGTGAAGAATCGACAAAAAAAATTTCGAGCGACTCCCTGTCAGCGTATGCTGGACGTCCTGGATGCGAGGTACTAACGCCAGGATTATTTTGGTGGTGTGCTCATAATTTGTCATTGTTGCATTTCAGCTCCCGAGATCATCGCATTGTTGATCGGATTGTTAGGGGCGGGAATCTGTGGTGGAGACCGGAGTGTGGTGGTAGAAAAAGGCTGTTTTCGATGAGTTGTGAGGGATCAGGTGAGGAGGCGGCCGTGGTGGCGGCGTGTAGCGTGCAGTAGCATTGTTGCGGACGTCGGCGCGAGCGGGCGCGCGGGAGCGCCAGGCAACTGCTACGGCCGCGCTCCGCACTGCACTGGCGACGGCGGCGGCTTCACCGCCCGGTTGCGCCCGCCCCGCGTCGCCCCGCCGGCGGTGGGAGGCGGTGGCGGCGGCGGCGGCGGCGGCGGCGCCGGCGGGCGGCGGGCGGGCGGGCGGGCGGGCGGGCGCACCGCTCCACCCACGCCGATCCGCAGGATTGGTTCTGCGCACGACTTGGCAACGCCGCGTAGCTATAACCGATATTGTGGCCGTCCGAAGGGCGAAAAGGAATGCAAGGGAGGGGAAGAGCGGGTCAGACCGGTGCAGTCCCCCCTCCGCCGGCGCGAACCTCCCCACCACGCGCGCTTCCCCTCCGGCTTCCCCCACCACGCCGCCGCCTCCACCGCCGCCGCCGCCACCGCCTCCTCCTCCGTTAGCTTCAACAACCTCTCACCAAGCTTAGTCCGACAGTTTTACCTTCAGCCGTTTGGAGATAGCACGCGCGTTCGCGGCAGTCGTGGTGCTATATGTACAAGTAGATAAGTTAGAGTCCAGTTCGGCCTGTGCTTACACGCACGTATACGTTATCGGATTTTGACAGCCTTATAACATCTTTATGTGTGTGTTCCAATGCTGGGCTATACATCCTACAGGTAGATAATTTTCATAAGTTTAAATTATTATTTTGTGTATGAAATGTATATTTGGCGTTGAGGAGCGCTCGACGAGAAGACAAGTGTTGTGTTCTGTGCCCACGTCCGCGTAAGGATTACGTTCACTGACTTCACGTCGAAGAGGAGAATGGTGTAGCATCGAACCTCAGTGCTTTAAAATCTAAACTGCTGCAGTGCTTTTGAGTGTGTGGGTGTCGTCGTTTGCCTTTCGCCCGCGCGTAGTAGACCTGTGGACGCGTGTCGCCCGTTGACGCAGAAAAAACGAGAAATTACTCGCCTGGACATATGCATTAAATGAATCGGAAGGAGTGTCGTATTTTATTGAGTGTGTAAAAGCGTGTGCTACTTCGATTGCCCGCCACTAGGTGCCGACACCTTCCAAAACTGACTTGACCAGTTAGTGGTGATATTTACGAGAGGTGCAATGGGACGCTTATTGACACAGAGCATCCTTTGCCGTAGACAGGCTCCAAATCACGATCACGCGCTCGGAAAGCACGCATCCCCACGCACTGGTCACTTCTGACGAACGTAGCGAGTGGCCCCGTGATTGTTCTGAATTGGATTCTGCCCCCCGTATTTCGTGTGGAGTTTTGGTTGTTAACCAGTGGCCATAGAACACCCTTATTCGCCCCCAGCTTGGATGTTTTGTGTGAAGTGAATGGGATTTTTCCTGGAAGTGGCGATAGTGCGTTGAGCGTTGTGAACACAACAGCTGTGCGCTATGCATTTCATCTGAGTGGTAGCCGATGTTTGGCATGTAAGCTGGACTATAATCAGGATCTATGACGCATGCTGTAGTCAGTGTTGTATATATTAGTTTATTCAGTCTGTGCTTCCAACATCATTTCCGAGCATTTTTTTTATTATTATTATTATTTCGTGCATAATTTCCGAAATAACGACGCCAGGACAAAACGACCCGTGTTATGTGATTAAATTTATTGCGGTTGTCACTTAATTTAGTGGTGTCTATGTCCACTTACGTCGTTGCGGCGCAGGGCGCATTAGAGTTTCGATTGGGGGAAATGATCGTATTTCGCGGAGTGCGTGCCCATCGCCCGCACGCGCTGCACCTGCTCAGCTGGCGCGCGACTGCCCAGCCACCGCGAGTGCCCGGTCGCGAATGACCGCGCGGCGCGGAGGCGAGCCGAGTTGTGGAGCTCGTTCGGCAGAGGTCGACACCGTACGGTCGTTCTAATGATAGTTGCTGAATATGCGCGTAGCTGCCCATATGTTTTTCGATGAGAACTATTTGCGGCAAATGTTGATCAATCACGTTCGGGCACTGTAAAATACGAGGTAATTGTTATTGAACGATATGTGTTGTAAGTCAATACCTGTTTGACGAGACGTAAACATAAATATTAGGATTATTTACGGATTGTATATTGAGTAAAACAAATGATGCGTAAAATTTCATTCATTGTGAACTGGAATTATTGTAATCGAGCTATGTCATTTAAAATGAGAGTTGGCGTTTTCGAAAGTTGGACTTGGCGATCTAACCCATCGTACGTCACACGTAGAAATAGAATCACAGCCTTGGATATGAGATAAATTCTCAGAATAGTTTACGTAATTGCGAATAAATTGATTTTTTTAGCCACTCTCTGAGAAGTGAAAAATTCAGCCTTGTGGCGTCGACCAGGTTAAAACATCGCACGCAGGTAGATAGTGCATATGAAAAACAAACTACTATGCTAGAATTTAGTTAGAAAACGATCTTCTCTTAGTGTGTCCAACTTGTATGTACGATGTTGCTGAATTAGGTAACGGATGAGTAATAAACCGCGAGTCTGTGATCGTTCATGTGAGAACACGCACACAGTAAACGCCGATAGTGAACGTAGACCCGAAAAATGCGAAGTCTCGAACAGACACCATACTAAAAAACGAGCTGTGAATTCCAACAGCTAATCGTTAGTCCGTGGAAGTCACCGCACACCGGGTACAAGTACGTAAAGACGCAGATGAAACGCTCGTCGACCGATTCGCGGGCAGGTGAGCTCGCGGGCCGCGCCGCCGCCCCCGCAGCGTGCGACGGGGCGGCGCGCCGCCGCGGAGAGAGAGCGGGCGTCGCGACGCCGACGCCGAGGCCACCGGCCCGTCCGCCCGCCCGCCCGCCCGCCCGCTCGGCATGCCTGCTTGCCTGCCGCTGCGCGCGCCCCGCTTGCTTAACCCGCGGCGGCGACGGGTGCATGCGACCGCGATCAGCGCTGACGGCGGCGGCGGGGGCGGCGTCGCGACGCCGCACGTGCATCGGCGCCGCCCCCGCGCACCGCCGCCGCCGCAGCGCCGCTGCTGTAGAGTGCATGGCGCAGGTGCTTGTTGAGGTTCAGTTGTTATGTGCATTAGTGCTTCGGGCTGCGCGCGAGCGGGCGGTGCTTGGTACGTTGTTGTACGGTTTGAGTATGTGATTGACACTTGAATGAAGTCTGGGCAGTTCCGCGGTAGAAGCGCTCTGACAGGCGTGAAATCAACCGTTTTGAGCACCGGGATGGGTTGTGTGGTACGAGTACCTTGCAATATTTGCTCGCGGAGCGGTCCTGGCGATAAAATTCACTGGCCATCAAACGATTCGCGTTGAAGTCGCGAACACTTACCGACCTGATGGTCCGTTTAGTCCTCAATGTTTCCGATAACGCCGCAGAATCTTCATGAATGTTTCTCAACTTGTGAAAAAGTGCAGAGGGGAAATGCTAAGTGTTATCTGGCTTGCGGTTCCGCGTCGGTGGCGGGTGCAGCGTACAACGGCGCTCTTTGAGGTTCAGTGCGTGCGTTTGTATTTTCCGGGTGCAGAGACATCGCAGCTCGGCGTTCTTTGCGAAGTTCAACCAACCCGTGTCGATCCTAGTGTTGTGTTTGCCGAGTTCGCGACGGACGTTAGTAGTGACAGTTCGTGAGATTATAGTAGTGATCGTGATGAAGTTTTAACGCGACCGAGCAACGGACTTTGTGGTTATAAGTGTAGTGCCGCTCACTCCGTGTTGATTGTCGTGTTCTGCCCGAAGGAAGGCTCCGTGCGTCGACCTGCAGCTTGTATCTTTGCCTGTTGCTTGAGGGCCGCTGCCAGCCGCTGTACATAGCTTGCGTAGTGAGTAGCAAGGTGCATGTGTCGCTGTCTCCCGCATGCTGACTGAGCCCTCCCGGGTGGGCGCGCGGGCGGGCGTGGGTGCGGGCGTGGGCGAGGGCGCGGGCAACGGGCGAGGAGGCTAGCGAGCGAGCGGGCGAGGGCGCCGGCGGTGGAGATCGGGTCCGCGAAGAGGTTGTCGCTCACCCCGCGGCGACGGCGTGTGTTTCAGGGAGTGGTCGCCTGGCGGCGCCACGCAGCAACAGTTGTCCGTGGTGACCACGGTGTGGGGAGTGACGACTTCGACGCAGTCCGGGCCCCACAGCAACTTCCCTGGCAGCGGGGGCGCGGCGGGGGCGGGCGGCGTGGGGCCGGGCGTAGCGGCGAACGCCTTCCCGCAGGGGCCGCCCGGCAAGCAGGGCGCCGCGGCCGCCGCAGCCGCCGCCTTCGGGGGCGGCTACCGGCAGGCCGTCCCGCCAGGGTGAGTGAGTGCGAGCGCCGGCGCGGGCGCGGGGGCGGGCCGAGCGACAGGGCACCCGCTGCCAGCGGAACCCAACCCCCAACCCCACTCCGCATGCCTTGTCATTCTTCTGAGATGGACCTAGTTGGCCAGAACCGAGTGACATGTTCCGTCCGCTCCACCTCGGTCGGCAGAGTGGCGAGCATGCTCTGGTGTGAACTCCCCACGCATAACTTTTCGAGTGATCACGCACGTAGCCTGCATGAAGTTTACACCTGCTCGCGTGTCGGTAGGTGATCTTCCTCACGTATGTCACTGTGATGTTCCGATCTAAGGAGTGAATTTCTCGAGGAGACTGAACGTCATAATTTGTACGAACACTTGCGTTTATTCTGAATTAGGCGTAAATACAACTGTTCCAAGTTCAGAAATTTGGAAGAAACGGTCATTTTACAGAAAGCTAATAAAGTTGTTGAGTGCTAGAACATAGAAAAATGTCAATTTGATAATAAATTCCTTGAAGTGTAAGAGAATTCGAATCGAATTTGCCAATTGCGTTGATGTCGGATTCACCACAAATATGAGAAGCATTTACTCAAAGCATAACAGAAAGTTACGTTTATTAGAAGTGAAGTGAAATCGAGTCCAAGTTTTCACCAAAAGTGGTTCACTTTGTCTTACACAGACATGAAACTGAACGTGAAGTCCGTTCTGTAGTCTTGTATGTAGGGTGCATTTCTCAGCAAAAATATAATAATCAAATACTAATTTGGTATTGTTCGTGCGAAAGTCTTACGTATCGCGTTCAGAAAATGACAGTTTTGCAAAATCGTTAGATCACATTGTTTTGAATACAAGTCGTGTGCTTTTCGTGCGATTCGAGTATTTGTAACGGAGTACGGAATGTTCCATGTAGGAAATATTGGCGAAACCCAAAGAAGTATAATTATGGATATTGGCGTGCATAGAGAAAATAAGTTTTGTTGTTTAGCAAGACAGGTGCCCAGCGCAAAGAGAAGTAGGACGTGAAAGGCTTTGTACCAGATACTACTTGCGGAGAAAAGTGTATTTCTCGAAGCCCTGTTTCGTGGTGTTCATTTACGATCGCTCTATTTTTCTGTGGGTTGCCACGGAGATTTTACAGAAAATTCAACACGCACATTTGCACCGTGTTGCAAATTCAGTATGTCTTGCATTTGCAACTGAGTCAAACTGCAATTCCTATGGTTTTTCTGATTTCGCATGTTAGTTTGGTCGCTAAAGTCAAGTCTCATGTGTGAACTTCAGATAAAATTAAGTTAAGAATAATACAGGAATGACGTGTAAGATTGATACATTTCATTATTGGTTTCCAGATTATTGCATCGGTTACGTCAGATTTTATTTGAAATTTTTGACTTGCCTTTGAGCGACCTGACTTGCATGAATGTTTTTGCATGTTTCTTCACAGGACTCTGCAAACCCTGTTCGTAGTGCTCTGCCGAATTTTGATAAAAGAAAACCGAGAATACAGACATATATTGTTTTCCATTGTTACATTAATCTTAAAATCTTAAGCCTTCAATGTTTTATTAATCTTAATGTAAAAGTGATATAGTTAATTCGCTCAACTCCTTTCGCATTTTAAAAATTTGTTTGTAAAAAAAGATGACAAAAATTAAATTCACGTGACACGGAGAGTTTGAGCATGTATAAGTATACTTGAAGACCTCAGGGCAATAACATGCTACACCACTATATGTAGTTTCGAGAAAAATGAAAGGAAAGGTTAAGACACTGCATTCTACACATTGGGATAAAGATCTAATTTAAGAATGACACTGCCATCTTGTGGCGAATCTACAAAATAAAAACCTAACATCCAGATAATTCTATAGGACGTCGAAATACACAATATCTCAATTTCAACAGAAGTGTGGCATAGCATGTGGATTGCCCCAAAGTCTCCGAGATTCCACTATGCGAATCGGGGTGCGTCGACGAGGCGCACGCTGAGCTGTCAAAATTCGGCAAGTGACGAACGCGGTGAGCGGAGAGCGTGGCGGCCACAGCGGCTGCGTCGTCGTCGTCGTCGACGGCGGCGGCGGCGGCGGCGTCGCGAGCGCGTCCCGCACGCGTGTGAGAGTTTTTAACGCGTCGCGTTCCCACGCTGTGTGCTGCAGCGGCGTCGGCGGCGGGTATGGCGCGGCCGGCCCCCAGGCCTCGGGCGGGGGGATGAACGCCGGGGGCGCAGGCGCGACGGCGGCCGGCGGGCCCGGCACCCCGGGGGCGCAGGAGGGCGCGGCGCAGTACCACCCTTCGCCGTCGGCGCTGAGCGCGGCAGCCATGGTGGCCGCCGCCACCGCCACTGCCACCGCCACCGCCAGCGTCGTGGCGCTGCAGGAGCGACAGGAGATGGGCTCGCAGTTCGGACAGGTAGGCGCACCCCCCGACCCACCCCCCGCCCCTTCGACGTAGCCTCCCCGCCAGAGGACGGCACAGAGGGCCAGGTCTGCGCTGTGGATGGCAGCCTTGGCGATCGGCTTCCCCGCCACCTGAGGGGGAAAAGGTTCCAGAAACCTCCATAATAGGGTTTCGAATTCTGTTCCGAGGCGTTGACTTGTGTAACACATGATTCCATAGCTGAGTTATTAAAGCGATGAAGTTGTCCATTGCACGAAAAAAAAGTTACAGCTCCCAAACGGACTAATCAGATTTTTAAGTCATGCGATTTTTTATTCAGAAAAAAGTGCCGTGTTGTAATAAGTGGCTAAAGCTTGTATATTTTAACCAAACCAAAGACTATTTTAATTGAAAGTAGCCTGATTCGGCACAATCGCAAAAAAATTTAGACCACCTTTTGAGGCTCCTTAACTTACTCCACCGACCCACTGTCTTCCCTGGGTTGGTAGGTAAGTAGTCGCATGTTACGTACGACGGCACAGTCGTTCTGCTGTCACCGAGTCCCATTGGGTGCGCCGACAGAGCGACTACCAATGAGAGCGACTGCAGGAACGGATCCATGCCTCGTCCGGAGAATCCAGGGCGACCTGAAAGTCTTTCGTTCCTTGCATTCTGCGCATCGCAAGGATGGCAAGCGGTCGCAGAAAGTAGTTGCTTTCTAGTGTGGAAGTGATGCTTGTGAAATTCAGGCGTACTAACTTTTCCTCGACCCAAAATGATGACATTTATTGAAAGATGATTTTTTAAATAAAATTATTCGTAAAATAATACCACATTACCTCTTGCATGCCTTAATTAATTTATGTCAAAACCTGCTGTCACAGCCCTTATCAGCGATTAGCACTACTTCACAATGATTTCACTTTATAGCTGCCCCCAAAATTTATGTCTTCAGAAATGAATGTAATAAACAAAATTTATATTGCATATATAATTTACCATTGACTTTTTGAAGGAATAAATAGATCAATATTTCATTGTAAACAGTGCTGTCAATATGTTCTGTATAGCGAATTTAATTCATTGTGAAATGGAGGTTCCTGAAAGTGGAAAAAAATGCAATAGGCATCCTGTGTTTTAAGCTAAAAATCTATTGATAGTGCCCTATTTTACAATTTAAATTATTTGTGTTAGAATAAGCGTATTCATATGGTATGGCTTGTTGCACCTGTCAAGTAGTATGTCCTTTTTTTCAAGTATTACTGTTAGTTCTTGCCCAGTGTCCCAAGGTACACTGTATCTATATTTGTTATTTGATACTGAATGTTATTGTGTTGCTCTTCTGCTAGCTTAAAGATATGCTGGGATTTTTCCTTAACCCTTCCTGTTTTTAACTGTTGTACTCGAGACCTTTACAGAGTACTCTTTGCCTGCTCCAATGAGAAAGTTCTAGTGGAGAGTTTGTGAATGTTAAAGACAATGCAGTCTTGATGCTTAGTACTTAGTGTTACATGTTCCTTGCGTCAAAATATTTGCATGTTGAGAATATAGTTTCAAGGCCAGCATGTGGAATGTAATGTAGTGTCAAGGAAGATATCTTTAAAGTGATATTTCTTAAATAGCTATTGAACTTGCTTCATTTCAGGTAATTTAGTATTATATTTTATATGTTCATGAAATCAGTTAATAGAATTTTCGTAATATTTTTTTTTCTTGGAAAACTTTTTTAATCGCGTTTATAGGACATGATTTAATGGTAATATTTTTATTTGCAATAGTGGCCTGTAAGAAGCAATTGATTTGCAGAATGTCAAAATACACCTGAAAACTGCATCAAATATCGTTCTGTAAAAGATAGGGATGGTGGTCACCAGTTCCAACTAACAGCTAAAAAATGGTTAATTTCTGTCATAAAATTGAAGAAGTTGTTGGTTTTTTAAAAAGGCATAAAGGAACACTTCATTTTGATAGTATTTATTGGGGGGAGGCAGAAAAGTTTCGTTTGCAAATTGTTGCATTGTCTTTTACGAGCACATTCTCTCCTCTATCACCTGACATCTCTCTCAGCTTTAACAACTTACAAAAACTTACAAAAATCAGGTCTTAATGTTATGTCAAGGACCTAAAATTAAATCTCCGCCCTCCAATTTTCAATTATTGTGAAGCCAAGAACTCCAGTAAAAATAATGGTGGCGATGTGTTTCAGATGAATAATGTTCCCCAACATGGGATGCAGGCTCAGCAGTATGGGGCAGGATATGGGACCCAGCGGGCCCAAGGGCCTCTGGGGATGGGCAATCCTACGTCAGCAATGACCACCATGGGCAACATGGGTATGGGCAACATGGGAGGAGGCATGAACGGCATGAGTCCCATGAGTTCAATGGCCAACATGCAAATGATGGGCCAGAATGGTGGCATGCATGGGAACATGATGGGAGGAATGGGGCCAGGCTCCATGCCCGTGCCCAAGATGGGAATGCAGGTAATTTTAAAATTGCCAAATTGTTAAGAGATGGGGGATTTACCTTCATTTGAAATCTGCATATGCAATTATCACAATGTATTTTGACTTTCTGAATCATTTTAAAATGATGAAATGCAACGTATATTCTTCATTCTTTCTTCAATGATTGTATACATTCATTCAGTTGTTCACCTTGCAGGGACCAGCTGGTGGTCAAGTGTACAGGAGAATGACCCCTTATCCCTCTCCTGCTATGCATATGACACAAAAGAGGACACAAGCTTACCCTACCCCAGGACCTGCTTCAACAATGCAGCCTGGTTTCTCTCCTGCAGCTGGGCCGCAGGTGAATAGCAAATTTTTATTTCTGACTTTCTGAAAATGGTGTCTTAGTTTTCTTCCGTATTAAATTTCAAGGGTAAAGAATTTGTTAGTGTTATTTTGTTTTATTGCATTTAAAGTAAAATCTTTACTTTTATACATACTACGTAAGAATGATACTTGTTCAACCATTATTCTGTAGTGTTAATAATATAAACACGGCAGTAAAACGTAGCTCTTAAAATTTGATTTTATCAAGTTGTACAACACCCAAGTTCAGAAGTCAATTATTCTAGTGCACAGTAGTGCCTTTAACATTTTTAGTAATCATGTATTACAGTTGAAGTGATAATATTTTCTTTGCAGTATCCAACTGGTTATGGAAGCGGTCGACCTGCGTTCCAAAACCAGTATCCTTCACAACAACCAATGGGTCCTACCGGTACATTTGCACCTGGCACCGGTGTGCGGGGAACAATGCGGCAGACCACTCCCCCCTACACGGCTAACGGCCAAGGCAGTCACCAGTACTTCAACACTGGGGCCATTCCTGGAGCCATGTCCGCCCATCATAATGGCAGTACGGCTGCAGGGCAGTTCCCAGCAACCCACCACCAGGCAGCGGGGGCACCAGCGTATGGGAGCACGGGTACAGGAGCTCAGTACGGCGCTGGGGCAGCTAGCCAGTTCCAGCAGGACGTGAACAGCATGAGGAACAACATGAGCTACCAGCATAGCCCCATTCCCGGCAATCCCACGCCACCTCTCACCCCAGCCAGCAGCATGCCACCATACATCAGTCCGAACCCTGATGTGAAGCCAAATTTCTCGGAGCTCAAGCCACCACTACCCATACAGAGTGAGTTCAGAAGCAACCAGTGGGTATGCATCCCACAGTGAGCGTGAAATTGTTGAGATCACAGAATGCTTTTGAGAGTGCTGAATGGTGTAGAAATCAATTTCAGTACACCATGATGTGTTTGCCTAAAATTGATCGATACTTCAAGTTACTTCCTCTATGCTGGATCTCTACTGACTGAGCTGCTAACAAATCATTACTATTTCATACGTTATCAACTGTAATTATTTAACATAATAAAAGTATGTTTTTTATTTTCAGAAGATGATGAATTACGCTTGACATTCCCTGTTCGTGATGGCATCATCTTACCACCTTTCCGCTTGGAGCACAACTTGGCAGTGAGTAATCATGTCTTCCAGCTCAAACCCACCGTTCATCAGACCCTCATGTGGAGGTAAGGAGAAGGCAGATCTGATTAAACTTTTTTACAGTAATGCAAAACATAATTATTTTTCCCTATGTTCTAATGATTATTCTGAGATTTTTTAAAAATGTTTGTAGGTCTGATCTGGAACTCCAGTTGAAGTGTTTCCATCATGAGGACAGATTAATGAACACCAACTGGCCTGCTAGCGTTCAAGTATCAGTCAATGCAACTCCCCTCAGTATTGACCGTGGAGAAAATAAAACCTCCCATAAACCTCTTTACCTTAAAGAAGTATGCCAACCAGGCCGCAACACAATTCAAATTACCGTTTCTGCCTGCTGTTGTGTGAGTATGAAGTATTATTGTTATCTTGAATGTAGCAGAATGATTCTCATAGATAAACTATTAAAATAATTTCCATCTTTTTTTTTGTAGTCCCATCTCTTTGTTTTACAATTAGTACACCGACCAAGTGTAAGAAGTGTATTACAAGGATTATTGAGAAAAAGACTTTTGACTGCTGATCATTGTATAGCAAAGATCAAGCGAAATTTCAGTAATACAGCATCTTCTGGAGGAGGCATGGGCACGGATAGAGATGGTGTCGAGCAAACTGCCCTAAAGGTGAGTTTGGTATAGTGAAATTGATTTTCATCTATCACTCTTTCTCCTTCATCAGTAAACAATACTGTTCTGTCTCTCGATAAAGCTTGTGTTAACATCGATGCAGGTGTCACTGAAGTGTCCCATCACCTTCAAGAGAATAACCCTTCCTGCTAGAGGTCATGACTGTAAACACATTCAGTGTTTTGACTTGGAGTCCTATCTTCAGCTGAATTGTGAGAGGGGTTCTTGGAGGTGTCCTGTTTGCAAGTATGTGTTTACTCTTCTTAAATTTTTAATTTGCTCATACCATTACTTTGTATAGATAATATTTGAAAGTTCAAAATTAATTCACCTTTGATATCTATTTCAGTAAACCTGCTCAGCTGGAAGGGCTAGAGGTGGACCAATACATGTGGGGTATCTTGAATACACTCAACAACTCTGAAGTTGAAGAGGTGACTATAGATTCCTCGGCTAATTGGAAGCCAGCGAAAAGTATTCAAGGCATAAAAGTGAGTATTCATTTTCAATGAAATGTGCAATGGTTTTAAGAAAATTGTTTGAGAATTTGTTCATTTCTATAATACCTTTAAATTTGTTTATTGCAATTTGCCTTTCTTTTGTAGACGGAAGAGGACAGTGATTCCTGTGGGGCAAAGCGAATGAACAAAGCAATGTCTCCAGGTAGTATGACCCTTCCAACAATGAATAATTGGGATATGAACCAAGCCATGTCACCATACATTCCACCAGACATGAACAGTAAGTAATTCTCAAATTATTTTATTGTAATTCTGATATTTAGTTGTGTGGAAAATTATGTGATCAGTGGATTTTCCCCCAACAGGCATTGCAAGTGGTTCCATGATGAACAGTGGACCTCCTCCTTACAATGCTGCTGGCATAAACAGAGGGAATTCCTATGACTTCGGTGCTGGTTCGAATCCTGGTAGTAATGAATATGCTGGAGGAGGTGGGCCATTATCACATTTAAGTGAATCGGTCAATTCTTTGGATCCCCTTAATGCAATGGAGAAAACATTGAATGAACAGGTAATAAAATGATAAAAAAAAATTATTTTTTTTCCAACTTTCACAACAGAATGAAGAAAGTGATTTCTCTGGATCAACCTAATAAGGGAAGTTCTTTTCAAGTAATAATTCTCTTTTTATTTATGTTGTGAATGGAATGAACAGTTTTATATATTAAATATTGGAATCTTTTGTTGCTATGAAAATGTGTCTTTCAGTATCTTTGAAACACTGAGAAGAGTAGTTAGCAAAATATAATTGCCATTGTTGATTGACAGAATAAAAAACAGTTTCAGACATGGTTCTTCATTCTGTTGTGCTTTTTCTGCTGTCAGTCTATATCCAGTGTGCATTGTCTGTGTTGCTTCTTCATTTAGTTTTCAATTCTCCTTTTTTCAGTTGTATTCGTTTTAACACTCCTTTACATAACATGTACATGTAGTGTAAATTGTTTTTATTCCAGATGCCTCATACACCCCATACACCTCACACTCCACATACACCTCACACCCCTGGAGGAACACCCAGTGCTCACACTCCAGGAGGTGGCAATAGTGGGCCTCCCAGCGTACCTCCTGCCACCACCACCACGGACGGAGTGGTGGGAAACGTTTCCACCAGTACGGTTAGCAATAACACAAGCACCACTGGTGCAGGCACTGGCAGCCACTCAACCACGAACACGAGTGGGAGTGCAGGCACGAATAATGCTACAACAGAGACTCCTGATATTCCATCAGACCTTAACTTTGATCCTGCGGCTGTCATTGATGGTGAAGGCCAGGGACAAGAGGGCCTCAATGTAAGTACTTTTTTATTCTTTCTTAATTATTAGTAATATGTTTATTTAGTCTCTTGTAATTATTTGGTTTCTCTGTGAAGAATCTCATAAGAAAACTTAAGTAATGTTTCAACTACTCTGATAAAATATGAATTGAAATAGAGACAACATTTTTGCAGTGATATTGAAGCATTAGAATATTTCTGATCTATTTTTACCAAAGTTGACACCTACTTGGAAAGGAGAAAGATAGTTTTATTTTTGGTGACTGTGTAGTAATTATAGTAATTGTAGGTTACATTGTATTATTCATCTTCCTCTGAAAAGGTTGGCAAAAAAGGACAGAAAAAAGTATCTTCAGCATTTTTGAGCTTTGTTGTTTTTATTTTATTGCTATAATTATGGGAATTGTTAAACCAAAGAAGCTATTGTTTTTTTGAACTGCAGTTCATGTAGGTACTTATTTTTTTCACTGCAATTTTGTTAAAGATGTCTTCAGTAATTAAGATTTGTATTAGAAGCAATAAAATAATTGAGAAGTGTTGTTTCAAAATGGCTTATTTCCATATTGTTTGATAATTGTGTTTTTCACTAAAATTGTCTGATTATGCACACATTTTCATCTCTTCAGCAATGTGTGTCGTGTTAACCCATTTCCTTATAAGTGGTTCAATGCTTGTCACAAATTGACTTATTTCCACAAATTTGATAGTCTTGGACCTTATTTAAGATTCACAATAAAATGCATAGCTTACCAAAGTTAAATATGAGGCTAATGACATGTACTGGACTTTCTTTTTTGAAGAGAGCAAAATTTTAGTGGACATGCATATGGATATAATAAATTTGCATTATTCAGTACATATTAATGCCAAGAGATTCTTAAAAAAACTTTAATAAGAATGTTGATGATGATTGGGGGAACCAAGAAGAATTCACCAAGATTCACCTAGTAAAATTTTATATACAGTGGACTCCAATTAGAGTGAACTTCTGAGGACTAATATGTTCGGTTTACTATATCAGAGGTTCACTATATCCGATTATAAAAAAAACAAATAGAATTTTTCAACAATGATTGATTTTATTGATATAGAGATACAGCAAAATACCTTAATAGCAAGAACTGAAAATTTCAATATATTTATTTGACATTAAAAATAAATTATTTTCAATTATTTGCTTCATACATTTTTCATTTGTAAATTGTCTAGATTCTTCTCCAGAGTTTGTATACATGATTCTACATTGTCCCCTGTCAGAGTATCATAATGCCATCTCGGCACCTTTCAATGCCTCTTACAGTGTTGGAACACCATTCCACTGTCTGAATGCCCTTTTACTAGTTTAATTCCTTTTACTAGACTAATTATATGCAAGATCCAATTAATTTCCACGTTTAATTTCCTAAGTTCACTACAGCCGAAGTTCAGTTCCACTATAACCGAATCTTCTTATGTTTATTTGTAATGAAAGTGAAATGGTACCACTGACATCACTATAACTGAGGGTTCACTATATCTGAGTTCACTACAATTCGAGTTGACTGTATATATTCTTCATAGGACTGAAGCGAAATAATGTCTAAGTGAGAAAAATCAATGACTGAAAATTTTTAAAAAATAGGTGCAAAATAGAAACTCAATATTTTGACAATACCGTTGTTAGAAACTCAAAATATTTTCAAGAAAGGAAGTCCTCAATAAATCTTTGCATTTATTTGTATCTAAGGCATAAATTTCCCCCTCAAAATTTGACAACTGCTCTATAAACACCCATAATATTTGATTTTTTTCTTACAAATGCACCAAATTTTGATCATGCAGTGTTGGCAAACATTATGCAAAGACACCATGTGACTCTAGCAGGGTACTTGCCCCCTGCAGTTTTTTGCCCAGAGTTCAATTTCCTATGGAGAGCTGATAGGGCCTGTGTACCAATAAAAATAAACAACTTGAAAATTGAGCCAAACACAGATTCCTTGGGCTCCTCTAGGATGACTTAATTGTTCTCACTTATTGAACACCTATGTAGTTACACTTTTTGTTATTTGTTATAAACATATAGGAACTTTCTTTATGAGCTTAAAAGGGTGAAAACCAAAGAAACATTACAAGCATATCTAAAATAAAATGCATGGGATGAATAGGAATTCAGCTAGCATTATAAAAACTACAATACACATTCTATTTTCCGGTATGAGCATCATCATTTTCTTCCTTTATAAATTTTCAAAACTTAATTCCAGTCTCTCATTTGAAATTAATAATTTCCTAATAAAATATTTTAAAATATATTGATTAATAAAAAAAGTTACCAAACACTATTTCTTTTAGTTGCAAATAAGGCACTTTGAAATGACCTCTCAATTCTTGCCTGAACATAAACTTGTACTACTGTAGAGTTAAGATTTTTCTGATTCATTGAATTTAATTGATGGTGATGAAGAAAGGTAAAAATGAACTAGAAATGGTAGACAGTATACTTGAAAGATCAATAATTAATCTGATTCTCATTAATATTCTAAAATATGATCACATTGTGGGTGCAATTGAATTTTAATAATTTCATTTCAATTTTTTTCATGCAGTATTATAAAAAGCAAAGACTATTTACAGACTTGTTTTTGAATTTCATGTGTTTGATATCATTATATTACTTATATTGCAGTCATTTTTTAATTATTATTTTTGTTGATGTAAATTGTTTTCCAGTAATTTTCAATTCTGAATATCAATTGCCTTTCAAGTATTTTTTTACAAGCATGTCCCTTTCTTCTGACAGTTCAAATAAAATTAACATATTGTTTTTTTTCATGCAGCTTTTACCTGATAATGTTGTGGATCCAATGGAACTGTTATCTTATTTGGACCCACCTGATTTGGCTACTCCACCTTCGAGTGGAGCTAGTAGTAATGGCAACAATGGCACACCAGGCAATACTACCAGTGATGACATTCTGGCACTCTTTGAGTGAATATTATTTACCCATCCCTCTCGTAAACGTTCCTTTTACTTAAGTAAATTCATGAAAGTGTGAAAAATGAGCAGCAAGGAAATAGACTTGCGATGTGAACTTGTACAAAAAATGCAGTGTTCCTTTTGTTGTAACTTAACTGTGGTTGTGTGATAAGTGATTTATTCAGTTGAAACTAGTGTGACTATTCTAAAATGAAATGTACAACTGAAGTGACATTGAAATGAAAAAGCAATCACAAGAGTACAGTGTTCCTATAGTGTCACAAATTATGCAGCACCATTACAGCTGATGTTGCAGAGTACCATCCTTACCCCATTGTTCCTTAAACTTATCTACTATAATTTCAGTTTTTACTGTGTTGTAAAAGAAAGAAAAACAATCATAAACATTTGTATGCAGTAGTGAATACTGTGTGTACAATCTTGAGCAAAGGGCGAGTTACCGACTAAAGTTGTTTCCTAATTAATGTTTTATAAAGCCAAAAGACAAATTAAATTAAGGTAGGATGAGAAATTTTTACTTGAAACAAGACTGCACAAGTAGGATCATTCTCGGCCTGGCTAATTGTCATTCAAATTCTATCTTTGCTGTAAAGTAAACAAGTGTGATAGGAATGGGAAGGAAATTGAAGAGATAATGTTTTGTGATATTGTTCAATGCATGTGACCAAAGCAGCTACGTAATAATCTAAAGAGATACTGTAGGTATATTCATTGTATACAAAATGAATCCTTCCTGTAAATTTGCATACAACAGAGTGCAGCATTTTGTTACATTTCTCTAAAGGAGGGTGAGCAAAGAAGTGTCATGATACATGTGTGCGAGGACTATGTCCACCTACTACTGTGGAAAAACGAGGCGATGAAGCAAGATTGAAAATGAGAAAGAATGTATGTGTATTTATTGTAAATAGTGAAAATATTGGCAGACAGTAAATATCGGCCAGTTTAGAAGTTTAGACATACTGTAATAATAATTATTATATATTTTACCTGTCGTCAGAACCAAACTTGTATAAAATCTGTATAATTATAAGGACATTCACACATACACTACATTCATGCATCATCTGCATGGCTCGATACAAATTCAATTATATATTGTCTTAGTGTACAGCTTTAAGAAAGTATTATTAGTGAGATGCACAAAACATGAACCCTTATGTTCATACGTAGATGAGCATACAGAGGAAAAGAAACAATCTTCAAAACATGAATTATTGATGTTGAAAAACTTATAAATTTCTTATTGCATTATATTTTTTTAAAAAAGTAGAGTGTTAAATATGTGAAATAGTTCTAAAACAAGGAATTTTCTCAAGAATTTGATAAACAGGAAGGATCTGTTAAAATCTTTCATGTTACACAATGTTCTATGACAATTAAAATACAGTTTTAAAATTCTGAAGTTATGCTCATCTACATATTGCCATAACATGTAGATGCACTTCAATATGTGGCAATCTCTTGTGACACTCATACCCGTACAATTTACATACTCCCTTACATAATATATGTACATACATTCTGTATGTGCATCCATTGTATTCTCCTTACCCTTGTTTCCAGTCTACAGTAAAGAGGATTCCAGTATTTTGGGCATGTAGTCTTATAAAGAAAGTAGAGTGATCTGGAAGTTTGTACATTTAATTATGAAATGAACAGTACAAACTATGTGTCTCTGGCTACTAATTTACATTAAAAGAAAAAACAAGTGTGGTACCAAAAATAATTTGGTTTTAATATTTAGGTCTGAACAGTGAAATTTTGGGGGGGTTCATAAACAATTCAAAGAGCAGAGATCATTCTCCTTCCCAGAGCATATTTGTACATTTTCGTTTAAAGAATATGTGTATATACATATTAAAATATAATTGTGGAGAATTTGTATCAGTCTTTAAACTATTTTTATTGAAGTGTATTCACATTAATGTACATATTTTTGTAAGTTATAAGTATTTTAACATGTGTTTTGAAAGTAAGTGAATACACTTGTTTTAAAAGAAAGCAAATCTGCACAATTTGAATATTACAAATGTCATAATTGTATTTTAAATATTATGTACTCTTCTTTCTGATAAAAAATGTACAATTGTGCAACTGATTATAGAATTTATGCGATTGATTTGTTAATGCATTGTACATTGAAAAATCAGTATAGGGGCAATCTTTTCCCCTCTGGTATGGTGCCATATCTTATTTGATCATAAGTTTCATCTAATTCACATTTTAGAAAGGTTGTATTGTGCAGAACATTCACATCTTGCTAATAAGAGCTGTTATATGGAGTTGAAAATTTGTCAACTTCTGATGACCCATGAAATTAATCCAGTATTGTACATATACTTACATTTTTAGATTATTTTATTGATAGTGCTTTATGCAGGAAATACTGGACTGAAAAATTCTTCTAACTTCTTTACTTGTCAGTCTTTGTTTGTCATAATTTTACTGTTTTCTTTATTTCTGTTCTATGGTTCATTGTGCATCAAGTGGTATTCAGAAATTGAAATGTCAATACTGATCATTTTGTACTGTGTGTTAGCGTTGGACATATTGGTACTTGATCAGAAATTCAATACTGTTATGTATTTAAGAAATGTTTTACATTTGTAAATATCCTTGTTTTTGCTAGATACATAAATTATTTGTGGCAAATGAAGAGAATAGAAGCCAAATTAAATAAGTGACATTTTGTTTGTAGATGATGTTTATATAACAATCAATTGTATATCAATTTCTGTAGAAATTTAAAACATTCATCTGAAATTCTTTTGTATATAGTTTTTTAATATATAAACCACTGCCACATACAATTACAAATAGAAAGAAAGGGAGTTAATTCATTCAACATATCACAAATAAGTGTTTGTTCAGTCACCTCTTAAGTTGAACAATCTCAGTCACTTAAAAAGGGTTGGATGGGCATGAGTGTTAGATTATGGAGAGTCATAACTTATTCAGTTCTAATTTCTTACAAAAGTTACTGAAATAGTAAGAGAAGATGCACATTGATTGACATCGATTAATAATTTTGCCCTTTGGAATTAATTAATTTACCAATTCCTATTGATGGTACAAGATTATTCAGAATTTCAAGAAGAATTTTTAATGTTGGATGCAAAAGAAAGGGGTTGTTTTGTTAAATGTTGCCCCTGGACCAAGCTGTAAAATTCCCCACATCAGCTTTGGGCTTTAGATCTAGTATTTCACTGTATCCATCACTGTCATTTTGGATAGGAACTAGCAAGATCTGTGACAAGTACTATGTATAATAATGCCAGTTGCATATTAGAAAAATAGGTAGGTCTTCCTTTAATACTGTGCTTACCATACAGTATGTTTAACTTCAAATATTGTACATAGTTTCCAATGTAGATGTATTTCTGCAAAAATGTACTATTACACTTGAATTAATTGAAATATTAATCTACCCTTTCCACACATCATTTTTACTAGATTTTATATATTTGAAGGACATGTTGTGGAGTGTGTTGTGTGATCCCATCTGGCGATGGCATGATGAACAAAAAAATCATTTCAAAGAAAATGTGCATCTTAAAGAAAGAAATCCAAAGGGAAATGCTTAGAATGGTGCTAATAAATATTTGTGCAAAGATCTAAGGTCTTGAGGAGGGATGGAATAGTGTGGATTCAAGTATTATCTTCCAAAGAAAAGGGACTTGTATGACAGTGTTCTACAAGAATGACTTGCCTTCTATACCCCCACATTGAATTATCTAAATAGGGAAGAATGACTGATACCTCCATTATATTCCTTTCACATAATAATCCAAAATATTTCAAATTGCTTGCCTGCATGACACAGGTTGATCTTATTTAGAAAATTATAAGAAAAAATTACAACCAAAGATATTTTCTGTTTGTTTTCAAAGCTTGAAAATTAAATTCTCAGTTTCTTAGTTATATGCAATAAAGAAATTAATTTTTGCTAGTTTTTTAGGATTTCATATTCCAAATTGACAAAATTGGTGAAATGCGGTCATGAGATAGCATTTCCTTTTTATATTAAACTGAACTAAAAATAATATTTTGTTTTATAAGTTAGTGAGAATTGGAAATAATATGCAAGGACAATTAATTTAAATTTTGTTTTTTGTCATGTAATACCCACATCCTTTTTTTATTTATGCAATGCAGCAAGCAGATATTTTGGGATAAGCATCACATTGGTCACAGAACCAATTTAAGATTATAGGAAATTAGTGCATTAAATATGGCTGCAAGTCACAGCCATGTAAGTGAAGGTATAAGACTGGACAAATCCAGAGGCAGAGTAAGACTGGACAAATCCAGAGGCAGAGTATGCAGAGGAATAATAATAGTTTACTGTGCACATAAAACAAGAATTACTTAGTACAATAAACATACAAAGAAATACAAGAGATATTTCAGTACTAATGTATGATAAATTACAATAAGAATACAAAAGCTCAATTCAGGCCAGACCTGTTATTAAATTTAGCCACTTTACAACATTCTTTGAATAACATAAAGAGAAGAAGCAATTTCAGAAAATACTTTTATTCCGTTCTCTTACATTTTATTTACACTTGTGACAAGGGGCCATTCAAAAAATACTTGAGAAATTTAACTTTTAAAACCCCTCCCAATTTGTTACAACTTGTAACTTTTTTTTATCCTCTGTGATAAACAAACGTTCAATTTCTAACCTATCCCCCACTTCCCGAGGGAAAAAATGGCTTAATTAAAAATTGAATGATTTCATAAAGATTTTAATAGTAGTTTTTCAAACGCTCCGTTGTACCCTCTCTGTTCGCTTTCTTCGTAGTGGGGGCGTACCAACTGCATCTCGCGGTCAGCTTTTCCCAAGCTGTTTACCTACCTCCCCCAAAGGGGAGGCCCGACTCCATTCCGGCGAGGTTTGATTTCTACGTTTAGAATCACATTGATCGATTATAATTTACTCACTTATTTCCACCATGCTTGGAACTATTTGTAAGAAACATTCGCATGTCCTTTTAGAGCACCGCCGACATTGAAAACCATCGCTTTTTATAAATGTTTGTGGAAACAAAACGCGGAATCACCTATTACGAGCATCTTACATTAACAGTATTACATGGTACACAATTCCGAAGATTCTGCCATGTTCACCGGTGCTCGAGGGTTTCTCTGGACTGGTGCGAGGTCTATACTTTTCAATGCAAACTGAACTAAAATGTTTATTCCTCCGGAAACACCGGATCAACGAAACGGGATAGAGTTGGGCCATAGACTAAGGAGGTAAAGTTCTTTTCTCTATGGTCGGGCTATGCATTCTCAGGTACCGAAAAGTGAAATGGGATTAGCTGGGAAGCGAGGGTGAGGGAGAACTTGAGAGCGGGATGCAGCCGGGCGATTCGTCGTTGTGGTGTCCTCCCCCCTCAAGGGAATGTATTACGCGAATGGTCACCAAGGGAGCCCAAAAAACAAAGCTTCGAATTTATGACCAACATCCGATGCATCTGCTCTGATATGAGCTATAAATTAAGTGATCCTTCGGCAAAGGATTTAAGACAGCGAGCTATTAAAATGAGGGGACGTCTAAAGGCGGCTACTCACATTCGGCATTCGCCGAGTAGCGAGCTACTGCTCGCCCAGTCCCTAACAGCTGATGTGTTTGGCGAATGTTTGTTCCCTTTGATGTGTCCAAAAGACCGACAAGCGGTGATTAGGGCGAACGTTCGTTGCTGGGTCAATAGCAAGCAACTCATCCACCTACTCGGGATTCGGCGAGCGGTTGCTCGCTGTTCGCTGAATAACGAATGTGTGGAGCCGCCTTAAAACGAGTTTTGTTGTACCTCGGCACTGCTAATTTACCAGAGGACTTGGTTGTGGAGAGAACCGTGTCACAGAAATGTTTCGGAAATGTGTCCGGATGTTTCGGAAGATTACGCAAATACAAGATGAGTAAACAGGTTTTTAACACTTTTATACTTAGTTTCATTTGGTCAACGTCTCACGTTGAAGCATACAATAGGTACTTATTTGGAATTGTGAATCAACTGGATGGTGAGCGATCATTCTCGAACACCGTAATTTACGTGGATCTTTTTGTTTTCTAAGTTAATGACGATCGTTAATTTTTTATACAAGTAAACTTAATGTTCATACATTTTGTAAGATTGATACAGTTACATGTAAAAAACTCACTAAAACTTGCAACTAATATATTTTACCACACATTTTGAGATGACAACAAGCAATTCAAATCGACACATAGTTTAATGCTAACCAACATCTTTTCTGCTACACTACTTGAAGGCCTCCACTCTAGTGACTACTAGAGATGTTAGAGACTTAGTGGCCTGTAACAACAAAAATGCTGCTGAACAAACCACACAAACTTACTTCCTCTTGCTCGTGACCTCAGAGTCCATGTTTTGGGGGTCCTTGGTACAGAAAAACTGGCATCAGCTGGTGTCACTGCAGTCTCTCTGACCGGGAGGTCCTAGGGTTCGAATCCCGACGGTGCACTGTGGTGGCACGATTTTCAACCCTAGATACACAGCTAGGTTGAATTCGGTCGCTGTCTGGAGGAGAATTTTAGAGGTTGGCTGCTCTGATCGGTAGTTTTCCGTGGTCTCTCCGATCAACACCAGGCGAAAGCCGGAGCAGTTCCCTAATAAACGGGCCACGGACCGCGCGCGATTTTCCTTTCTCTTCCTTATGCTATCCTCTCCCCTTATAAACATACACTTACACTAACATGCACTACACTACCACATATGTCGGGAGACCTGTCGAAAGCGAAGAGCTTGTCTCTCTGGAGTGGTGCCACGCTGATGGGAGATACCTGGTTGATGAAAATCCCCGCAAGTCGACGTAGGTCGGCGCCGGATCTCGCCATCAAGAGGAGGAACTTGCCGCGATAAAACACGAATCACACGGGACTAATGACCTTAGCAATTGACGTTCCCGGGATCATCAATCGCTTTCATTTCAGAATTAAAGTGGAACATTCATAAATAATTCTGAAAAGATTACTTCTTTTGGGGCATGGGAATGCCCCAAATATGCCATGATATAAATTCCAGGGCCTGGTGTATCATCAAATAGGTTCATTACTTTCCATCGAAAATGCCAAAGAAATGTTTGCAAATATATTTTATTAGTGATGTTTATTAAAGATTCAACAAGGAGATACAAGGCTGTCATTTTCCTCAACTTGTTAACCGAGTTGTTAAACGAGTACAATCCCCACAATAAAGATTTTAAAACGGCATTACAAATGATTGTATTAATAGCAACAAAATAGCTATTATTGCAAGCGCAATGGCACAATCAGAACACAGGGCGTAAAATAAACTTGCCACTAAAGACGTGTTTATATTTTACTGGATCAACAATAGAGACAAAAGAGACATTGGACTAAAAAGGCAAGATATCCGTAACTGTTCTCCGATATTCTCCAGAGGAGAAAATCAGAACAATTTCGCAGTTTAACGAATACATTTTAAAATTGGTCCAGAAAACTTCAATAAAAAGGCATATCACTTCAATGTTATAGTCATCGGGAAATGGTTCACAATTGAGATTATTTTGTGCCGAATTACCGAACGAGGATGATCCAAAATTATTCAAAATCGTCAAAATGCTATGACTCACGTGCCGTGTGGGGCTTTTAAAAACAAAGCGCCGAGCATGAAGAGTACCAAAACGTTTTCCAAACAATTAATGGAAGAAACGCTATGGGAGAGAGATGTCCTCTAGAGGCAAACGATCCTCTGGAGGGTATGAAGCTTTACTTGGAAAACGTGGTAGATCGGTAGAAATTGAGCGTTGATGGACAGTTACATTCTCGTCAGTGTCCACGCGAAAGTCTCAGGCTCAAGTTCATACCGAACTATGTGTAGCGTGAAATTAAATACTTATGCAAATATGTTAAAAAGGTCAGTGCCTGAGTACCTCTGTCCTCAGCGGTGCCTTACCCCGATACTAGCCGCATTATCGCCAGATCGTACGTGATGTCATTAAAAAAAAACATTTTTTCATATTATTGTTCATATAACATACACAAAAATGTAAACTACAAGTGTAGATATTGTGACTTCCAGCAACATGAATCTAAACAATTCTCAAAACACAAACTAACCGTGGTAAGAAACGGCACAGACTTTCTCGTACTAGTTTTCTAATACCTTGAGACTATACTTGGGTTTTTCTAACATGGCATCTGTGCGTTGTAAGATGGAATTGGGCACGACTTTTTGCGTCATTCTCAGTCCTGCCTCTAGAGTCGCTTGATCTGCAGCACTTCTTGATACGGTCGCGATCATGCAACATCTTGCGGCAGGACCAAGAAAGACGCAAAAAGTCGTGCCGAATTCCATCTTGGAGATACTACCCACTGATGCCACATTAAAAAAACGAAGTATAGGCTAGCTTTGTAGCAATTTGAACCAGGTAGTGCCCCGAACCCAAACTCAACCAAAACTTGCCCAAAATAAAAAGCTGTATCCAAAATTACACTTTCGGCTAATTTAGTGCTCTGGTCCCGAATTTTGGTTCGTGTGGATTTCCCCAAATCGTGGGCGCTGCTAGCTTTAGCCAAAAGCTAATAGTTAAATAAAAGCTCTTTTAGGGAAAAAAACTGTTCCAGCGCATATTTTCCTCAAATCAGGGCTGTACAAAGAGAAACAGGCAACATACGTTCTTATGGGTTACTGTCACGAGAACACTAAAACCTAAGAAACAAGTACAAAACTGTGCCCAAAATTAAAGGCTCTAGGGAAAACAGTTCCGAAAACAGGGCTGAACAAAGAAAAACCGGTAACACATTATCTTTTGGGCAGAAAAACTAAAAATCTAAAACACCACCATTTAAGATTTATTTTAATTTTAATCTTTTAATTTCGGACTTCATATTCCCAAATTCATGGATACACAAAAACTCGAACACCTCAGAAAAAATACGAACCCCTTCCCAAAATTAAAGGTTAATTAAAATCTCTAGAAAATATTATTCCGACCTTGATATTCTGTATTTAAGGATTGTACAAAGTAAAACAGTTAACATACGTTCTTAAGGCTAATTGGACGATACAAGAAAACTCAAAACCCTCAGAAAAATACGACACCTTACACAAACTCTAAGGCTAGTTTTAGGCTCGAGGAAGAAAATATTCCGTCCTTGATATTAAAAAAAATCAGGGTTTTCAAAGTGAAATAGTAACATACGTTTTTATGGGTTAATATACACGAAAATGGCGAGGTTCGGAACTAATATGAAACTTTATTGAAAATATGTCTAATTTTATATTCTAGAAAGACATTTTTCAGCTTAATTTTTCGTAAATTCATGTTTTTAGAAATTAAAACGTACAACAAAACATTGTCGGAGTAGGGCCACGTTGTGTGATTTTGTTGTGTGATGTATAACATACAGATGTATTTTGTCAGCATCTTGCGGCATCGTGCTTTAATCGGTCAAGCCAATTAAAGTACTGCCACCTAAAAATTGGCGCAGTTTTGGAAACTTTTAATTACTCAAGTAGGTTATTGACCATGTTATGGGTAGCCTAATCTGTGTTTCCCGATATTTGAGATGAGGTTCAGAAGTTATGATAAAAAATCTCAAAATGTTCGCACTATTTTGCTTGTCTCAAATTCCTCCGAAACTAAATGTTTATTCAAAAGAGAGAAAGAGTATTCGGAGCTTTAAGTGCATAACGTGCCATTTAAATACCAACACTTGGCACATTGACCGAACAGTCTGGGAGGAGAAACACTACATGCAAAAAATGTCAGTTTTTAATACTTTTCGAAAAACAGACACTTCCTCATCATAAAAGTTTAATATTTTTGAATCGAATCTAGCCCTAAAAGTTACAGAATCGACGATTTTTAGCATCAAACTCTATTTTCCAAAAGTCCAAGAAGTTTCTAAAAAGGTGAGTAAAAATCGATATTTTTTTACACGATGGTCCCTATTAAATTAGTTCCAAATCTTCAATTTCATCCTTATTGAAATGATTGTCGACGTAGCTTCTACTCTCTTCCATGGTGTCTCATAATTACGTCGCAGTAATCAGTATCAAGAATTCGCATTTTACTTTCAGCACTGGCGAAGAACTAGAGTTTGCATTCTTTGCAAGTGGACAGGTAACGTTATTCTGTTTAGAGGCCGGAATAAACTGGAAGCAATTCATGTAAATTAATTAAAATTAAGTTAAATAAAAGTCTTTATAGATCGAAACTATACTTAAATAATTGTATGCATAATGTCCGTGTCAGGTATATACACATTCCGCGAACGTGGTTCTGGCTTTGATTTCCACTGGGCATAGCGGACCCGGAATGGAGACCTTACTGATGTCCTTATGCCACACAGGACACGACTTGAGTGGACTACAGGTGGAGGCGACGCGTGATTGCTTGCTTCAGTTTCAATCTTGGTGTTATTTGATATTCCGCGAGACAAATCGCGTTGATTTCTACATAGGCGACAGGAAGCACGCGACTGCCACCATGGGCGGATCCGGCCGACCATTTGGGGGGGGGGATGGTAGATTTTTGTTAAATAATAAGCATATTTGTTATTATATTGTATATTAATAATGCCCTGTAGATATGATGCAATATAATATTATTGTTTAAACATTTACATAATTCGAGCATAAACGAATATTTAAGTGAATTTTGCCAAATAAAGGAAGCTAAACTAAAACTGTAGGCCTTTTTTTGGGTGGGGCGGCATGACCCCTGTGGTCCCCTTGGATCCGCCAGTGACTGCCACCGCTTGGCGATGCGAAACCGTGCCGCGACCAGTTTCATTCGAGGGAGGATTTTCACATCAGGTGAGAAAAAGGGCAAGCGGTGCTCCAATAGTGCAAGGAGCATTCACGGGTGCGAAAACAGAATTACGATGCTTAGACACAGAGGACAATGAAGAATCAAGTATATGTATGAGAGAGTATGAGTATGTATGTATGAGAGTACGAACTCTGAAGAAGGATTTAAAGAAATTACTAAAGAAATTTACGTACGAAGCAAACAATTGAAAATAATTGATTTTTAAGGACATATTGAAATAACCAGTTCATGTTGTTAATGTATTTTGGTGTATTTCTATATTAATAAAATTAATTGTTATGGAAGAATTCTATTTAATTTTGACATCATCAGATATGGTCACTATAGTGAACCAAAAATGTTAGTCCCCAGAAGTTCTCTATAACCGGAGTCGACTGTACAATTAATGTAACGATTATCGAGCGATTAACGAGCAATTAGCGATTAACGATTGTGACATAGGCCTATGTCACAATTTTAGTAATTATGGACTCATCATTTTACATTTACATTAGGTTCGATTCTTAAGAAGTGTCATTAGAATGTGAATATGTCCGTGCGATGCGGAGTAAAATGGCGAGTCCATAATTATTCAATATTGTGATATAGGCTCATCTAATGATGAGTGTTAGATTAATTACTGATGAGAGAACTTAGTGAATAAGGAAAATACCATTGTTATAGCCCTGATGAAGGCTGAATAAAAGCCGAAACGTTGCCACTTTTGATATATATTATTGACCTAATGAAGTTTATTATTGTCCTAAACCCAAGAAAATTTCCTTACAATTAATCAAGAGTCAAGAAATCAAGCACGTGTAATATTTAAATTGATAGAATTATGCTTTATCAAAAAAACACGTACATTTTTTCACATTTTCTCAAACTTTGGGCCCCTAATTATGTAGTGGAAATTACACATTGAGAATATCAAAGAAGAGCAATACCTCTTTTCAAATGGACATTTTTGGTGAGAAAACTTGAAGTCATTTTGGTGATAATGTGGTTTGAGAGTTGTGATACCGCACAATGTTGTGCTCATTTACGCCCAAAAGCGTTTAAGGTTCGAGAAACTTCATTTGAAGTACTGATGTTCGGAAATGCATAAAATGCATACACCTGCAAAGTAAATATTCACACAAGAGATAAAAAGGGTAATTTTTTAAAAAATCAAAAAGTTTTCAAAATGCACAAAATTTTGATGTTTGTAGAAAATATTTTTTAAATATTCTTTTAAAATATTGCCTCCTGGCTGAAAATTACGTGAAAACTACTTATATTTTCAAAAAAAGTACACGACATTAAAGATTAAGGTGTGAATAAGAAATGTCATTGAGAAAAATCCCTATTTTCAATAATGTAATATCAGTAAAGAATGCGTAAAAAAATTAAATTAAAAAATGGAAACGTTTGCAATTTTCGAAAAAACAGAAGTAACAATGAAAATCAAATCTGTGTCATCTTTATAAGGGTATTTCACTCCACTGTAGTAAGATGGACAGAGGGACTGACAGATGGACGGACATATAAAGGATTACGCACCCTAACTTCCATTATAGAGCAATTTTCCTAAGGATGAGCCAAAGTGACAGCTAGTGCTGGCAACATTACTGAAGGTTCTGTGGTCGTTGTGCCCTTGAGCCCATTAGACTCCCTTCCCGCATTCGTTCGTTTGCAGTTGGCTAACTTGTAAATGGCTATGACACTTCCTTTTGTGGTGTCCTTGTCCGACAAAAATATAGTGCGCTGCGAGAAATAATTGATATTAGGAAGTGCAGTGTAAAGTGCTCTTCTGTAAAAATTCTTTTTTTCTTTATATATTACATTGAATTCACTTTTTGTGTGATAAATATTGTTTATTTTAAAACCGAGACTTGAATGCGAGATGCGTACCGGTGCACGTGTTTCCGGCTTAAAATCATTTTTCTTTCTATTTACATTCGCGGCAGTTTTCTTTTACTGATTGTGAGAGCATGTTAAGAGACTTTCCACGTACGGAATTAAATTTAAATGTTTCTCGGACTCGCGTACGTGGATATATCTCAGCGAAACTCTTGGACTTCTGTATACTGATATTTCCAAATACTTTACGAAGAGGCGTGGCTGAACAGCTGTCGCGACGGAGGGACACTTCTCTGAAATACATGTGATGTTCACTTATTTTCGCGAACTGTCACTTTGGCTCATCCTTAGGAAAATCGTTCTATATAATCTGCCCTATTGATCTTAGGGCTTCGACTAGTTTGTGCAATTCCAGTATTCCAGTCCACTGTTTTACTATCCATCGCACTACGCTGAACAGGTCAGGTGCAATTTTTTGCAAAACAAGCAGTTTTCGCGAAATTTTTGCACGAAATTAATTGAATTTATAATTTTTCTAAAAAATGACTTAAAATACTTTCCTTAATTTTTCCCTCAGATAGAGTAAATGACAATTAAACTAGTGGTGCTAAAACAGCATGTACTTTCTCGCCTTTAGTAATGGTTACTAAAATTTATACTACTATTTCTACTAAAATTTTCTCCGAATTAACACATCTCGGTGATAATTTTTTGTAAATCTCATTAGAAATCGGCAACAGAACATTGATACGAAAACTATATATTTTCAAACAAATACAAATACAAACAATACAAATTTGACAATATTATAGCTGCTTTTCATACAGCTAAATCATGTCACAACAATGAGACGTATTCAGTAAATTCAGTTGCCGAATCGCGACCAATGTTGCATTCCAATCTGATATTCCCTGCAGGCTAACAATTTTTATTTCATATTTCAAAAACGTTTCAAAGAATTTATGAAAGGTTAATTTGTAAACGTATAACAAAAGCTCGAAAGTAAGAAACGAACAAAGAAATGAAAATAATATACAAATTCTAACTTACGTAGCATCCAACTGCCACATTACTTATATTACGTTCACGAAGCGCAGGATATTCGGAGCGGGCGACTAAGCTTAACGCCAAATTTCTCAAAATTTCGGAAAATTCAGCATGAAGTAGTTGTAGGAAGTCGCCGAAATTTTTTAAATTTTTTAAATTTTCTAAAAATGAGGCATTTCAACGAACACGTGACTTGCAGTATTCTCTTAAGTGTCCTTTACGCTAAGGTCCAAATTTATTCAAAAAATTTAGTTCCATTTTTAATAAAAAATGGTTTAAAGAAAATAAAATTTGCCTATATACGACACAAACCTTCACACAAAATTTTCATATTTTGGAAAAATTGAACGTTTTGAAAATTTTGAAAATGTCCCAGGGTCTTTGTGTAATGTACCCTCAAAATTAAAATATCGATTATATTCAAGGGGCCGCGACATCAGCCAGATCGATTGGGAAATAGCAATTTTGGAGAAAATTGGCTTAACGGTTTAGCCGGCTGTTCACAGACGGACAGACAAACGTTTTGCTGTCATTCGATTTTTCGGTATCAAGGATCCACAAAACATGGATTCTGGCTACACCACATGTTTGAGGATTTTTTTCTAAAAATCCTCTTTAGCAACTGAATTTATCCACTTTTTCGATACCAGGGCCTTATAATAAGAGAAAAACTCTTGAACTCCGTTTCGCCGTTTTCCGTCCAGCATTATGTAAGTACAGTCTACTGCGTAAGCGGTAACGAGAAAGTAAAAATTGTGCAAGTCTCATTTTCGCCAAACCCTCTGTAATTACGAAAATTGCAAAAAATAGCAAAAAATTGAAATTAAAAACTTTAATTACTTTGGGTGGCGATAGATTGCAGCTGGCCAGAGGATGGGGGCAAAATTGTAAAGCTGGCCCAGATCAAAGAAATTAGAAAACTAAGAAGTAGGGGAAGGTCTGTGCCATTCTGTAGCATCACTAGTTTCGATTGCTGAGCTTTAATTAGAGAAATAAAAACCATTTTTACTATTTGCCCGTTTTTAAATCACATGTGCTTTAAATATTCTTTGAAAATGGCTTCAACAGTTCTGTGTATTTGTTTTAGTGTTTATTATAAATTTGTAACGAAAATTCTTCTGTCAAAAAATTATTATAATGGAATTGAGATTATAATTAAAACAACAGATTTACGTTTATAATAACAGAAAAATGAAATTATTATAATAACATTGAATATAACAGAAAATATTCAGTTGAGATAGGTTTTTTTTTCTCAGTATTCATTTGGCATCAAACAAATATGAATTAGTTACAATTACAAATTCTTACATTATAATAGGAAAACATACTTATAATAAACCGTTTACAAAATACAAAATAAACCGTTTTACTCAACATCTTTCGTATATTTTCACTTTCTCACTTTTTCAAAAATTGTAAACGCGTTGTTTTCGGTTTCTAACTCACTATGTTCACGCTAGAACGGTCGAATCTCAGAAAAGTTAGTCGGTGCCTTGTTTGAATCCGTACGTTTCGCACCGTTGACAAATTTCTTCTTTTTTTGAAGATGTGTTAAAGAAAATCGTTTTATTACATGGACAACGGCCGAAAGTTTTCAGTTAGCCGATTACTTCTTCCATAGATTACAAGGAATGCTGAAAAAACACGATTTTTATCGCACCGCGGACCCAGAACACTTTGTTTCGTGAGAAGCACATTTTCGGCATTTGAAATAACTATGAAATTTGTAATGGAATGAATTTATTTAATAGAAATATATGTTAATTCGAGTGCTATGGCTCGTGATTTTAGGCACGAAACTGTTAAATTTCTAAGTACATAACTTAACACTTAACATGATCCCATGCTTTTTATAATATGGAGTTAAATTGCACCAATTTATTAATGTTCCTTAGTAGCTCAGATCATTGTTCGCTTAATTATTATTAAATTTCTTCTCAAAATACAGAAAAAAGTAAATCGTTTACGATATAGATTTAAATATCCCCGAAATGAAATGTTTTTTAAAAAAATGTCCCAAAATGGGGGGGGCAGATGCCCCCTCTTGCCACCCCTGAATCCCGCCTCTGGTCAACAACTACTACACTCCTTTGAGATAATTATCTGATCGTCTGCCAATAAAAGGGTATTTAGAGTGGTTTCGGAGTTTATTTCCATGCGTCTGTAATACACTTTTTCCATTATCTCAGAACGTCATCTTATATAGATATATAAATATTGAGCATAATTTATTTACTAGCAGTATAGTATATAATCAATATTTTCTCCAAACCTTCTACAGTAAGGCTGTTTCGTATCTATTAAAATCATATTGAAAGCTGAAAATGAACTTTTTACTGACAGATTTATGGGAGCAAACAAATTTAGTCATATTTATCATGCTCACTTCTTCTGGAACTTCTTCACTCGCTCCCCATTCCAAAAAACGTACTACACGACCATTTAACCGGTGACTTAATTTTTTGTTGTCGCATTTCTTCGGCGTGTTTCGTTTTCCTATTTTCGTTGTCCTATGTTCGTGTTCGTTCGTTGTCGTTGTTCCTTGTCAAGTCGTTGTTCGTGGCCTTTGTTCGTTGCCGTTGTTCGTTGCCGTTTTCGTTTTTCGTGGTCGTCTTTTTTTCTCTTTTTCGTGGTTGCTGTTCCTACTCTGTTCTTTGTTAATTTTTGTTGTTTTCGCTGTCGTTTTTCGATGTCATTTTCAGTTGCCGTTTTTCGTTGTCGTTTTATGTCGTCGGTTTTCGTTGTCGTTTTTCGTTCTCGTTTTTCGTCATCGATTTTCATTGTCGACTTTTATTTTTCGATATTGTTTTTCGTAGTCGTTTATGTTGCCGTTTTTCGTAGTCGTTGAGTGTTGTCGTTGTTCGTTGTCGTTTTCGATGTCGTTTTTCGAGTTCGTTTTTTCGATTTCCGTTGTCGATTTCGAAGTAGTTCCTCGTTGTCGTTGTTCGTTGTTGTTTTTCGTTATCGTAAGCCACAAAGACGACGACGAAACACACACACACCGACAACACCACAACGAAATACGACGACGACAAACGACGACGAAAAACAACAACCAACATCGACAACAAAGACGAAAAGGGATGGCGGAAAACGAAGACGAAAATCGCCGACGAAAAATGACGAATAACGATGACGTAAAACGACGACAAAAAAAGACGACGAAAAACAAGAACCAACATCGACAACGAACAACGAAAACAAACAACGACAACGAAAAACAACTCACAACGAGAACGAAAAAAGGCAACGAACCACAATAACGATTACGAAAACGAAGAACGAAAACGAACAACGACAACGAACAATGAACACAAACAGCGGCAACGAAAAGCGACAACGAAAAACAGCAACGAACCACGGCAAAAGCCAACCAAAAACTACATCGAAGAACGACTTCAAAAAATTAACGCACAAGACAACGAAAAACGACAGTAAAAAATGACAATAAAAGACGACGCACTGACCAAAGACTGAATCACGACAACAAACCACGACCACGAACAACAATGACAACCAAAAACGACAAAAAAAACGACCTCGAAAAACCAAGACGAAAAATGACGAAAAACGACGTCGAAAACGACGTTGCAAAAAGACGGCGAAAAACGACATTGAACATCGACAACGAACAATGACAACGAACAACGGCGTATAACGAAACGAACGACAACGTAAAAAAAGACAAAACAACGGAAGACGATGACGAAAAGCAACACGAAAAAAACGAGGTAAAACTACTTCAATCATCGACAACGAACAACGATAACGAAAAAGAGAAAGAAAAATAACGACGAAAGACGACAACGAAAACGACAATGAAAAACGATAACAAAAACAAACGACAACGACATAACAAAAACAAACGATAACGAAAACTGCAACAAATAACAGCCTCGAAAAAACGAGAACAAACAACTTCGAAAATTGACAACGAAAAACGATTACGAAGAACGACAACCATAAACATCGAAAACGTCATCAAACAGCGTCCACGAAACAACATCTACGAAAATTGACGACGAAAAACGACGGAAAAGGACTAAAAACGACGACGCAAAACAACGGCAAAAACGACGACGTAAATAGACGACGAAAAAGGACGACGAAATACGAAAAACGACGAATAACCATGACGAATAATCATGACGAAAAACGACGATACAAAACGACGACAAATCAAGACGATTAAAAACGACAACGAAGAACGACGACGAAAAACAACAACGAAGGATGACAAAAAAAGACGGCGAAAAACGATGACGGAAAATGACGAAAAACGACGACGTAAAACGACGAGGAAAAACGACAACGCGCAACAACAAGAACGACACTGAACCACGCACACGAATAACGACAACGAACAATGACAAAGAAAAAAGACGACGAAAAACACGGAATACTCTTAAATCACAAACAGCAATAGATCAAATTATAATTAACAAAACCACAACTAGATATGAAGTAATATGAAGTAAGGTTACAGTGACCACGATGCACAAATTCTTACAATTACTAATAACATGAATACTGACACAATAAATAAAACACGCATGTGCAGAGCATTTACTAAAGTTAACATTAAATTATTTACGGACTACTTGCTGAAAGAATCATGGGAGGCAGTTTATAACGCTATTGACACAAATGAAAAATATAATGTATTTTTCTCACAGCTTTCATTTCTCTTTAACGCATGCTTTCCTATTAAAAAGAGAAAACTAAGCATTTCCCGAAAAAGAAATACTTGGATCACACAAGGAATTAGAACATCGTGTAAAAATAAACGTACTCTCTACTTTATTTCTAAACATCACAACGTATCACCCGGTTTCCACGTCTACTTCCGAGAATATAAAAGAATTTTAAGGAAAATAATAGTTCAGGCAAAAATAATGAAAAATAATGATATTTTGAACGCTAGAAACAAAACTAAAGCAATGTGGAACATCGTTAAAAATTCGACCACATCATCACGACATTTCGTAGAGAATGTTGTTTTAAAGGATAATGAAAGAGAAACAAGAAATCCAGAAAAAGTTGCGAATCTCTTCAACCAACACTTTTCTAGAATTGCGGTTGATCTCACGAAGGGACTAAAACCACAAAATTCAACATCACATGCTTCCCAAAAAAATTTCGGTACGATGTTTATTTACGAAACTTCTTGTAACGAAATCCTCAGAATAGTCAGTAAATTAAAAAATAAATATTCATCAGGTTTAGATGAATTTCCGGATTGTTTATTAAAAACGTGTGCACCTGCCATTATACACCCATTAACTCACATTTTCAATGCTTCCTTGTGCACAGGAATATTTTCAGATACTTTCAAAACAGCAAAAATTAAGCCAATTTATAAAAAAGGGAACAAAAATGAAATTCAAAATTTTCTTTTTTGCCAATTTCTCTTTTGTCAGTTTTCTCAAAAATATTAGAGAGGCTTTTCTATACGCGAATGGAAACTTTTCTCAGGAAAAACGAAGCGTTTTCAGACTCACAACACGGTTTCAGGAAATCAAAATCTACCGAAACTGCCATTTTTTCTTTCCTTAAAGATGTTGCTTCATCAATGGATCAAAATGAAGAACCCATTGGGATATTTTTAGATCTTTCAAAAGCTTTTGACGTTATTAACCATAACTTCTTGCTCTCAAAATTACCTTCTTATGGAATTCGTGGTATTGCCCTAGATTGGATAATCTCGTACCTTAAAAATCGATCTCAAAGAGTAGAAATACCGTACTGGCACGAAAGGACATTATTTACTTATCTCTCCAATTCTTTGCCAATTGAACATGGGGTCCCACAGGGTTCGATCTTAGGTCCTATCCTCTTTCTGTTGTACGTAAACGATATGCCCTCATCTATTAAAAACGGAAGAACAGTTCTGTTTGCCGATGACACGAATGTTCTTTGCAAAAAAGAAATAATAGTACAATTTCAGAAGTTTCAAATTGGTTTTGTAATAACAAATTAATAGTTAACGAAGGAAAAACGGTCTCAATGCAATTTTGCATTTCAAATCGGCAATCGTATGCTCCATTAAAAATGAACAATATGCAATTAGCTGATGTTGAGGTAACCAAATTTCTAGGTCTCTCAATTCAATCAAACCTCAAATGGAATGTACATATAACATAATTAAACACTAAATTAAGCTCATTATGTTATGCATTCAGAATTCTTTCTAATTCTGTCAGCCTTCTTGCAGCTCGTTGCGTGTATTTTGCAAATGTACATTCCCGCCTGAGATATGGCATAATATTTTGGGGAAACTCATCCTTTAGTTCCCAGACATTTATATTGCAAAAGAAAATTATCCGAATAATGAAAAAATCCCATCCACGTGATCCGTGCAAGCCTCTTTTCATTGAGCTTGGAATCTTACCATTGCCTTGCCTATTTATTTATGAGTCTGTAGTATTTGTCAAAACTGACTTACTTAACGGTGGGAACCTATTTTCATGTAATACTGATATTTATAGTTACAACACTCGACGTGGAAATCATGTTCATCAGGTGTCAGTAGCTCACTACAAGAAATCCACATACAATACATTTACGCTACTTTACAATGCATTGCCAGATGAAATTAAACAATTGAAGTTGGTACACAAATTTAAATTAAAAGTAAAATCTTTTCTGCTGCAAAACTGTTTCTATACAATTAGAGACTATACTGATCGCCAAAAAGAAACATAATGTTTACTTTAACAAAAAACAAGATATAGTATAACAAATTAGTTTACATTTGCATTGTATAATTTTAAAAAAGACGCAATATGCTTGTAACAAATAATGTACTTCCGGGTCAATGACCCCCATCTCGATCAGGTTTTTGTCCAGTTTCCCTGATCCATTGAGCAAATGCTGAGATGGCCCCTTGATTTGCTTCTGGACGTAAATGTAGCTTCACTATGCGCACGTTTTGTTGAACTTTCCTTTGCTTGTAGTGGTAATAGAGCATAGGGTGAGTTTCTATCTTGTTAACAATCGTTTCTTTACCGTTAAAAATAAGTTTTCTATAATTCGGCGACGAAAATATCTAGTTTTTGAAATGTTAATCTCTCGCTTTTTTAAATTTGTTGTTATTATTATTATTATTATTATTATTATTATTATTATTATTATTAATCTTTCAACTATTAAAAGTTAAATTGTTGGGAAGGGATTCTAAAACTCAAGAAAGCGTGCGCAGATGATTTTCTCCCCCATACGTCACATACAGTTTTTGACTGTTTTTGACTAAATAAATAAATAAATAAATAAATAAATAAATAAAAACGACAACGATCAAAAACGAAAACCGAAGACGAAATATGACAACGAAAAACAACAACACAAAACATAACGAATGATGACATCGAAAAACGTATACGAAAATAGACGACGAAATACGACGACTAAAAACGCGACAAAAACGATTACGAATATCCACGACGAAAAACGACGATACAAAACGACGACTAATCACGACGACTAAAAACGACCACGAAGAACGATGACAAAAAACGACAAAGAAAAACAAGGAAGAATGAGGACGAAAAGTGACTGCTAAAAACGACGCCGAAAAACGATGTCAAAAACGACGAAAAACGACGAAAAACGCCAAAAAACGACAACAGAAACGGATGAAGAAAAAGGACATAATATGATGAGGAAAAACGACGACAAAAAGACGAAAAACGACGACGACATACGACAATAAAAACGATAAAAAACAGCGACAGACGACCACAAAAACGACCAAAATCGGCGACAAAAACAACAATCGTCGTTTCGTCGTTTCGTCTTTTCGTCTTTTCGTCTTCTCGTCTTTTCGTCTTTTCGTCTTTTCGTCTTTTCGTCTTTTCGTCTTTTCGTCTTTTCGTCTTTTCGAATTTTCGACTTTTCGTCTTTTTTCGTCTTTTCGTCTTTTCGTCTTTTCGTCGTTTCGTCGTTTCGTCGTTTCGTCGTGTCGTCGTTTCGTCGGTTCGTCGTTTCGTCGTTTCCTCGTTTCGTCGTTTCGTCGTTTCGTCGTTTCGTCTTTTCGTCTGTTCGTCGTTTCGTCGTTTCGTCGTTTCGTCGTTTCGTCGTTTCGTCGTTTCGTCTGTTCGTCTGTTCGTCGTTTCGTCGTTTCGTCTTTTCGTCTTTTCGTCTTTTCGTCTTTTCGTCTTTTCGTCTTTTCGTCTTTTCGTCTTTTCGTCTTTTCGTCTTTTCGTCTTTTCGTCTTTTCGTCTTTTCGTCTTTTCGTCTTTTCGTCTTTTCGTCTTTTCGTCTTTTCGTCTTTTCGTCATTTCGTCTTTTCGTCTTTTCGTCTTTTCGTCTTTTCGTCTTTTCGTCTTTTCGTCTTTTCGTCTTTTCGTCGTTTCGTCGTTTCGTTGTTTCGTCGTTTCGTCGTTTCGTCGTTTCGTCGTTTCGTCGTTTCGTCGTTTCGTCGTTTCGTCGTTTCGTCTTTTCGTCTTTTCGTCTTTTCGTCTTTTCCTCTTTTCGTCTTTTCGTCTTTTCGTCTTTTCGTCTTTTCGTCTTTTCGTCTTTTCGTCTTTTCGTCTTTTCGTCTTTTCGTCTTTTCGTCTTTTCGTCTTTTCGTCTTTTCGTCTTTGCGTCTTTTCGTCTTTTCGTCTTTTCGTCTTTTCGTCTTTTCGTCTTTTCGTCTTTTCGTCGTTTCGTCGTTTCGTTGTTTCGTCGTTTCGTCGTTTCGTCGTTTCGTCGTTGCGTCGTTTCGTCGTTTCGTCGTTTCGTCGTTTCGTCTTTTCGTCGTTTCGTCTTTTCGTCTTTTCGTCTTTTCGTCGTTTCGTCGTTTCGTCGTTTCGTCTTTTCGTCGTCTCGTCTTTTCGTCTTTTCGTCTTTTCGTCTTTTCGTCTTTTCGTCTTTTCGTCTTTTCGAATTTTCGACTTTTCGTCTTTTTTCGTCTTTTCGTCTTTTCGTCTTTTCGTCGTTTCGTCGTTTCGTCGTTTCGTCGTGTCGTCGTTTCGTCGTTTCGTCGTTTCGTCGTTTCGTCGTTTCGTCGTTTCGTCGTTTCGTCGTTTCGTCGTTTCGTCGTTTCGTCGTTTCGTCGTTTCGTCGTTTCGTCGTTTCGTCGTTTCGTCGTTTCGTCGTTTCGTCGTTTCGTCGTTTCGTCGTTCCGTCGTTTCGTCGTTTCGTCGTTTCGTCGTTTCGTCGTTTCGTCGTTTCGTCGTTTCGTCGTTTCGTCGTTTCGTCTTTTCGTCTTTTCGTCTTTTCGTCGTTTCGTCGTTTCGTCGTTTCGTCGTTTTCGTCGTTTTCGTCGTTTCGTCGTTTCGTCGTTTCGTCTTTTCGCCTTTTCGTCTTTTCGTCGTTTCGTCTTTTCGTCTTTCGTCTTTTCGTCTTTTCGTCTTTTCTGTCTTTTCGTCTTTTCGTCTTTTCGTCCTTTCTTTTCGTCTTTTCGTCGTTTCGTCGTTTCGTCGCTTCGTCGTTTCGTCGTTTCGTCGTTTCGTCGTTTCGTCGTTTCGTCGTTTCGTCGTTTCGTCGTTTCGTCGTTTCGTCGTTTCGTCGTTTCGTCGTTTCGTCGTTTCGTCGTTTCGTGGTTTCGTCGTTTCGTCGTTTCGTCGTTTCGTCGTTAAGTCGAGTCGTCGTTTCGTCGTTTCGTCGTTTCGTCTTTTCGTCTTTTCGTCTTTTCGTCTTTTCGTCGTTTCGTCAATTCGTCGTTTCGTCATTTCGTCGTTTCGTCGTTTCGTCGTTTCGTCTTTTCGTCGTTTCGTCGTTTCGTCGTTTCGTCGTTTCGTCGTTTCGTCGCTTCGTCGTTTCGTCGTTTCGTCGTTTCGTCGTTTCGTCGTTTCGTCGTTTCGTCGTTTCGTCGTTTCGTCGGTTCGTCGTTTCGTCGTTTCGTCGTTTCGTCGTTTCGTCGTTTCGTCGTTTCGTCGTTTCGTCGTTTCGTCGTTTCGTCTTTTCGTCTCTTCGTCTTTTCGTCGTTTCGTCGTTTCGTCGTTTCGTCTTTTCGTCTTTTCGTCTTTTCGTCGTTTCGTCGTTTCGTCGTTTCGTCGTTTCGTCGTTTCGTCGTTTCGTCTGTTCGTCTGTTCGTCGTTTCGTCGTTTCGTCGTTTCGTCGTTTCGCCTTTTCGTCTTTTCGTCGTTTCGTCGTTTCGTCGTTTCGTCGTTTCGTCGTTTCGTCGTTTCGTCTTTTCGTCGTTTCGTCTTTTCGTCTTTTCGTCTTTTCGTCTTTTCGTCGTTTCGTCGTTTCGTCTTTTCGTCGTTTCGTCTTTTCGTCTTTTCGTCTTTTCGTCTTTTCGTCTTTTCGTCTTTTCGTCTTTTCGTCTTTTCGTCTTTTCGTCTTTTCGTCTTTTCGTCTTTTCGTCTTTTCGTCTTTTCGTCTTTTCGTCTTTTCGTCTTTTCGTCATTTCGTCTTTTCGTCTTTTCGTCTTTTCGTCTTTTCGTCTTTTCGACTTTTCGTCTTTTTTTTCGTCTTTTCGTCTTTTCGTCGTTTCGTCGTTTCGTCGTTTCGTCGTTTCGCCGTTTCGTCGTTTCGTCGTTTCGTCGTTTCGTCGTTTCGTCGTTTCGTCGTTTCGTCGTTTCGTCTGTTCGTCTGTTCGTCGTTTCGTCGTTTCGTCGTTTCGTCGTTTCGCCTTTTCGTCTTTTCGTCTTTTCGTCGTTTCGTCGTTTCGTCGTTTCGTCGTTTCGTCGTTTCGTCGTTTCGTCTGTTCGTCTGTTCGTCGTTTCGTCGTTTCGTCTTTTCGTCTTTTCGTCTTTTCGTCTTTTCGTCTTTTCGTCTTTTCGTCTTTTCGTCTTTTCGTCTTTTCGTCTTTTCGTCTTTTCGTCTTTTCGACTTTTCGTCTTTTCGTCTTTTCGTCTTTTCGTCTTTTCGTCTTTTCGTCTTTTCGTCTTTTCGTCTTTTCGTCTTTTCGTCTTTTCGTCTTTTCGTCTTTTCGTCTTTTCGTCTTTTCGTCTTTTCGTCTTTTCGTCTTTTCGTCTTTTCGTCTTTTCGACTTTTCGTCTTTTCGTCTTTTCGTCTTTTCGTCTTTTCGTCTTTTCGTCTTTTCGTCTTTTCGTCTTTTCGTCTTTTCGTCTTTTCGTCTTTTCGTCTTTTCGTCTTTTCGTCTTTTCGTCTTTTCGTCTTTTCGTCTTTTCGTCTTTTCGTCTTTTTGTCTTTTCGTCTTTTCGTCTTTTCGTCTTTTCGTCTTTTCGTCTTTTCGTCTTTTCGTCTTTTCGTCTTTTCGTCTTTTCGTCTTTTCGTCTTTTCGTCTTTTCGTCTTTTCGTCTTTTCGTCTTTTCGTCTTTTCGTCTTTTCGTCTTTTCGTCTTTTCGCCTTTTCGTCTTTTCGTCTTTTCGTCTTTTCGTCTTTTCGTCTTTTCGTCTTTTCGTCTTTTCGTCTTTTCGTCTTTTCGTCTTTTCGTCTTTTCGTCTTTTCGTCTTTTCGTCTTTTCGTCGTTTCGTCGTTTCGTCGTTTCGTCGTTTCGTCGTTTCGTCGTTTCGTCGTTTCGTCGTTTCGTCGTTTCGTCGTTTCGTCGTTTCGTCTTTCCTTCGTTTCGTGTTTTCGTCTTTTCGCCTTTTCGTCTTTTCGTCTTTTCGTCTTTTCGTCTTTTCGTCTTTTCGTCTTTTCGTCTTTTCGTCTTTTCGTCTTTTCGTCTTTTCGTCTTTTCGTCGTTTCGTCGTTTCGTCGTTTCGTCGTTTCGTCTTTTCGTCTTTTCGTCGTTTCGTCGTTTCGTCGTTTCGTCGTTTCGTCGTTTCGTCGTTTCGTCTTTTCGTCGTTTCGTCGTTTCGTCGTTTCGTCGTTTCGTCGTTTCGTCGTTTCGTCGTTTCGTCTTTTCGTCTTTTCGTCTTTTCGTCTTTTCCTCTTTTCGTCTTTTCGTCTTTTCGTCTTTTCGTCTTTTCGTCTTTTCGTCTTTTCGTCTTTTCGTCTTTTCGTCTTTTCGTCTTTTCGTATATTCGTCTTTTCGTCTTTTCGTCTTTTCGTCGTTTCGTCGTTTCGTCGTTTCGTCGTTTCGTCGTTTCGTCGTTTCGTCGTTTCGTCGTTTAGTCGTTTCGTCGTTTCTTCGTTTCGTCGTTTCGTCGTTTCGTCGTTTCGTCGTTTCGTCGTTTCGTCGTTTCGTCGTTTCGTGGTTTCGTCGTTTCGTCGTTTCGTCGTTTCGTCGTTAAGTCGAGTCGTCGTTTCGTCGTTTCGTCGTTTCGTCTTTTCGTCTTTTCGTCTTTTCGTCTTTTCGTCGTTTCGTCAATTCGTCGTTTCGTCATTTCGTCGTTTCGTCGTTTCGTCGTTTCGTCTTTTCGTCGTTTCGTCGTTTCGTCGTTTCGTCGTTTCGTCGTTTCGTCGCTTCGTCGTTTCGTCGTTTCGTCGTTTCGTCGTTTCGTCGTTTCGTCGTTTCGTCGTTTCGTCGTTTCGTCGTTTCGACGTTTCTTCGTTTCGTCGTTTCCTCTTTTCGTTTTTTCGTCTTTTCGTCTTTTCGTCTTTTGGTCTTTTCATCTTTTCGTCTTTTCGTCGTTTCGTCTTTTCGTCGTTTCGTCATTTCGTCGTTTCGTCGTTTCGTCTTTTCGTCTTTTCGTCTTTTCGTCTTTTCGTCTTTTCGTCTTTTCGTCGTTTCGTCGTTTCGTCGTTTCGTCGTTTCGTGGTTTCGTCGTTTCGTCGTTTCGTCGTTTCGTGTTTTCGTCTTTTCGTCTTTTCGTCTTTTCGTCGTTTCGTCGTTTCGTCGTTTCGTCGTTTCGTCCTTTCGTCGTTTCGTCGTTTCGTCGTTTCGTCGTTTCGTCGTTTCGTCTTTTCGTCTTTTCGTCTTTTCGTCTTTTCAACTTTTCGTCGTTTCGTCGTTTCGTCGTTTCGTCGTTTCGTCGTTTCGTCGTTTCGTCGTTTCGTTTTTTCGTCTTTTCGTCTTTTCGTCTTTTCGTTTTTTCGTCGTTTCGTCTTTTCGTCGTTTCGTCGTTTCGTCTTTTCGTCTTTTCGTCTTTTCGTCTTTTCGTCTTTTCGTCTTTTCGTCTTTTCGTCTTTTCGTCTTTTCGTCTTTTGGTCTTTTCGTCTTTTCGTCTGTTCGTCTTTTGGTCTTTTCGTCTTTTCGTCTTTTCGTCTTTTCGTCGTTTTGTCGTTTCGTCGTTTCGTCGTTTCGTCGTTTCGTCGTTTCGTCGTTTCGTCGTTTCGTCTTTTCGTCTTTTCGTCTTTTCGTCTTTTCGTCGTTTCGTCGTTTCGTCGTTTCGTCTTTTCGTCTTTTCGTCGTTTCGTCGTTTCGTCGTTTCGTCGTTTCGTCGTTT